>VDFB02009457.1:48198-87174 GCA_007258455.2 Sequoia sempervirens | reverse complement strand
AAAGATTTGGAACTGAAAATAATGTTAATTCATCCAAGTAATCAGACTTGTTTCCTTCCAAGGAATCCCTAAACTAAAACTGGAGAATAAAATCAACTTGTATCTAACATAGTTTCATTCATTCACAGTGAAGATTTTAACAACAGATTGTAAATCATCATTTAAACAATATATAAGATAGAAATTCCATTCCTTGAAAGCTTTCCAAATCAAATAATTAACCCAAGATAAATACCATTTTGAAGCATGATATGAAGTAGATTTAAATCTGGCTGCTTCTATTGTTGGTGAAATAGATAAACAAAATTTACAAATCTAGCACAATCACCAGTGTACAGAAAACCCGTGTCTTCAAATCATCTCCATCTACACTATGAAAACCTGAAAGATACATCTACTTCCTTCTACTCTCGAGTTTCTCTACCTTCTAACCCTAACTGACTAATTCTTCGCAAAAGAAAAAAAAATCTACCTGTCTCTCTAAAATTTATGTGTTCTAAAATCCCCTCTCTCTCCTCTCTCTCCCTTACAAAGAGGCAAAAATGCAATATATACACGTGCCTTCAAAATATCAGCCCCATTTAGGGTTTACAAAATAAGTCGGTTCCCGAACACGTCAGCCCTAACAGAGTTGGAATAAAGATCAATGGTGCATCAAATGCATACCCTGTTCGTATCAATGAAATATCTCCCTTGGGCATAGCCTTCAGATCTTTTGCAACCATCGCATTAACTCGCAACCCTCGTGTCTGACCTCGAGACTCCACGCGCTTCATCCTCGACCTCGAAAACTGCTCTGCAGAGTTGCCTTGAATGCTCCAGGGGTATTATCGCTCATGTCCGCCTACTCTTGTTAGCGAATGTACTATTCGTCATTAAGACTCGCAACCTCCCCTCTTTACGTTTTCTTCTCAGCTTGGAACCTTCGTGGGTTGACTTCTTTGAGAAACAACATCAGATGCTCTAGGCATGCTTTAATCTTGCAAAACAATGCTTTCATTAATTCTCCAAACCATAAAAATATCAAATTCAAACTTACCTATCATACATCTATCATTTTATTATACTTCGCAAAAGAGAATCAACTCTGGCAGAGGCGGAACCGAATCTGAACCAGAAACACACTTTCCTTCAATACTGGTGGGGGCAGAGCCAAGATGAAACCGGAACTGGGACCGAAATCGGAACGGGAACCGAACATGGAAATAACCATGATTTCCAAGTCCAGCCCACATTTCGGCTCTGTGTCTGCAAAAGGTAACACAACCCGGGAACAAACACGAGCGGGTCGGAACAAAAACCGATCTCGGGTGAAACACAATGGGGGCAGGACCAGAACCAAATCTGACCTTGAAACTTTTCCAAGTTTCAGGTTCGGATTCCATCCCGATCCTGCCTCCGACAACATACAAAGAGACCCCAAAAAAGGATGAAAAAAGAAAAAGGAAAGGGAAGAAAAACATCTCGCGACCAAACGATTGGAACAAGGAAAAACAAACAAGAAAGTCCGGAGGAACTGGAACCGGGCCAGAACTAGAAACAGAACTTGGAACAAGTTCGGTTTCGGTTCCGGATCCGTGTTCGCCAGAACAAAACCAAAAGACGCCAAAGGGAAAATTCCTAAGGCATGAAACCAAAGGAAAATGAACAACGAAGAAAACAAAAATAAAAGGCGGAGTCAGAGTCGGGATCGGGATGGAATCTGAACCTGAAACTTGGAAAAGTTTACTGTTCAGATTTAATCTTAGACCCGACTCCGACAGAGCAAAAGACAGACTTAGGAGGAAAAAAAAAGAACTCCTAAGACCCAACCAAACAACCAAAAGCAATAAAATAAAATGGGGACCCAATTTATTCCAAAATAAAACAAAATGGGGTGGTTATGCAAGGCATAATAGGAGGGAGAGTGGCATGGAGAGTGGTGAGATAGATTAGAGAGGGAAGGAGAGAATGAGAGAGAGAGAGAGAGGTGGGAGGGAGGGAGAGGTAGAAGGGGATAGATGAAATAAAGAGTAGAGAGAGCTAGAGAGAGGGAATGAGGGAGGGTGGGAGATAGAGAGGGGAGGGAAAGAGGGGTGAAGAAGGAGGGGTGAGATAAAGAGAAGTATAGAGAGAGATAATGGTGAGATAGAGAGATGGAGAGAGAGAAGGGGAGAGTGAGAGAGAAAGAGGGGGAGGGAGGGAAGGATGGAGAGAGATAGAGAGAGAGAGTGATGAGATAGAGAGAAGGAGAGAGTGAGAGGGAGGGAGAGAGAAAATGGTGAGAGAGAGAGGGGGAGAGGAGAGATAAAGAGTAGAGAGGGAGAGAGATAGGGAGGGAGACATAAGTGAGATAGAGAGACATAAAGAGAGTGATGGAGGGAGAGGTAGGTAGAGAGAGGGAGAGGGGAGATAAAGATAAGTAGAGAGGGAAAGAGAGGTAGAGAGAGGAGAGAGAGAAGTAGAGAAGGGATGGAGGGAGGGAGGGAGAGTTAGGGGGGGAGATAGAGGTGTGTGTGAGTGAGTGAGTGAGTGAGAGAGAGTGGTAGGGAGTTATGGAGGGAGATGTAGGTATAGAAATGGAATGAGGGAGAGAGGGGGGAGGGAGAGTGAGATGAAAAGAGAAAGAGTGGTGAGATAGAGATAATAGAGAGGGAAGGAGGGAGGGAGAGAGAGAGAGAGAGAGAGAGAGCGAGAGGTGTGATAGAGAGGAGGGAATGAGAGAGAAAGAGAGAGAGAGAGAGAGAGAGAGAGAGAGAGAGGTGTGATAGAGAGGAGGGAATGAGAGAGAAAGAGGGGGAGGGACAAAGGGTAGGGAGGGAGATATAGGTGAGAGAGAGAGAGGGAGAGAGGGAGAATGGTGAGATAGAGAGGAGAGAGTAGGTAGTGATGGAGGGAGAGGTAGGTAGAGAGATGTAGAGGGGAGATAAAGATAAGTAGAGAGGGAAGGAGAGGTATAGAGAGGAGATATAGAGATAAGTAGAGGGGGGGAGGGACGGAGGGAGATAAAGGTGTGTGTGTGTGTATGTGTTTATGAGAGAGAGGGAGAAGAGGTAAGGAGGAAGGGAGGGAGAGAAAGAGGTGAGATAGGGAGAAGTATATAGGGGGAGTGATAGAGAGAGAGGGAGAGGGAGAGAATGACAAGATAGAGAGAAGGAGGGAAGGAGAGAGTGAGAGAGAGGTCTAGAGAATAATGGATAAATAATGAGAGAGAGAGAGATGATACAACTTATTGATTACTGAAATTTAACATTCTAATTACTAAAATTTGACACATTGATTACTAAAATTTGACTAAGTCTAAAAAATTATAAGATCTTTCAAAAACTAGAAATTGCATTATAACTCCTACAAATTTGAAACCACTCTCAAACATCCTGAATGACAAGATAGAGAGGAGTATATATGGGGAGTGAGATAGAGGGAGGGAGATAAGTATATAAAAAATGAGAGAGAGAGAGATGATACATTTGCTGTTTACTGAAATTTGACATTCGGATTACTAAAATTTAACACGTTGATTATTGAAATTTACTAAGTCTAAAAAATTCTAAGATCTTTCAAAACCTAGAATTTTCATTATAACTCCTACAGATCTGAAACCACTCTCAAACATCATGAAACTATATACATGAAATATAACTCAAAGTATAAGAAATTAAATGTCCATATGTAAATGTTTATTTCATATGTATATAGTTTCACTAAAAGAGAGCGAAAAGAAAGAGAAAAAAAGGCAAGGAAATATTTTCAATGCAGAACATAATGTGAGTATGTTATAATGCGCTCACTTTTTGTCAATGCATTCAAATAATGCAAACGCATTATAACTCACTCACATTTTTGTATTCTTTGGGGATTTCCAAGCCTTTAGCTTGGATTTTCCTTGGGCTTCCAACCAAAAGCTTGGAGTAAATTTCTAATGCATATAGACAATGTACTCGCATTTTATCAATGCCTTCACAAAATGCAAGTTTGTTACAATGTGCTCATGTTTTGTCAATGCATTCAAATAACATGAGCATATTATAACACACTCACATTTTTGTCTTCTTTGGGGATTTTTAAGCCTTTGGCTTGTATTTTCCTTGGGCTTCCAACCCAAAGGCTTGGATTGACTTTCCAATGCCTAATTTGACGTATTTTTCTAGATTCTAAAAAATTTCACATAATCTTGAGCGTTCTCTTCATCAAGTTTGCACGTGTTTCAAGTTCAAGTAAAAAAAACACTTGGGTAATGTTAAGCTCTCTCTTAGCTATCTAACCATATAATTTTTCACATTTTGAGTATGTTAAGGTTTTCATCTTTAATTTTTTCTTGGTGTATCTATTTTTTTTAATCAAAAACCAATGTTTAGTATTTTTTACTTTATTTTTTAACTGTTCATTGAAATTTCAAATAAATTACATTTTACAAACTAGACTCCCTTTTACACATATTCAAAAAAAGATTTTCGATTATTTTTCAAAAAATTTAGGGGGGAGAGGCTCAATTTTTTTTCAGGATGTGTCTACTTTGAAAATTAGTTAAAAATCCTATATTCATTAAAAATTAGCAGAAAAATCAAGGATAAACTACATGGTCTTAGCTAATTTCTCATCAAAGTGATTTTTAAAATACTAAAAAAATAGGGGGGCCACACCAAACATTGTGTTATATTTAAAAAAAAATAGGACCAATTTGTGTGGCCCCCCTTTTTGAACCCCTTAGTCTTGACCATTTTCTTAAAAAATAGTAGTTTAGAAATTAGATTCAGAGCACTACAACTCTTTTTTTTATTGCATATTAAAATTTTGAGTGTAACTATCTTCAATTTGTAATCCAAGGTCAATTTTTCTTGATTCAAAAAAAAAAAAAGTGGCCATTTAAGACCCCTTTTTGTCCCCCCCATATTTGTGCACTTACCCCATTAAATAGCATATTCCAATAGTGGAATCATGATAGAGAATATTATAGGGAGCTCAAAATATACTAAGATCCTTACAGAATATTCTAGCATTTTCTAGCAAACTGGTGATTTAGTCATTGAGGGGAATATTTTGATGCAAAGAGAATATTCTATCTGTTGGCATCAACCCTATGCCCTCAGTTACCCCCTTAAACCCTAAATTTTGCATAAAGGAGATATTTTTTTCTTTTGGAAACAACTTGGACATATGGTGTTGAAATTGAGCATTGACCAAGATATCATTAGATATCTAGTTCCACATACTTTCTAGTGGTGCAAGTCTCATCTTCAAATTTTCTACTAATATAGTTTATTGCCTTTTGAAGCCAAGCGATTAGTTTTAGATTTCAAGATCACAAAAAAAATTCTATATATCCAATTTTTGTGATTCTTGTAGTGTTATAAATGTATTTTACAGCTCTTCAAATCCATCTACACACTTTTTGAAAAATATTCCTTGGGTACATTTTATTCATTTTTTGTGATTTCACATTTTGGTCAATTATTTAGACATCCTGACACATGAAAAGGATATTTTTGCATGAGACGACTTCATTTTATCTATTTTACATGAATTAAGGTTATCAATCTTATTTTTTTTATTTGAGGAGGTATTATGGGTTTTTTTGTTCATCCCTCTATGGTCATCCTTGAACAGGATAATTATGAGTCTTGGTGAAATGACATCATATCACATCTCAGGTGGTTTGATATTTTTCCTTTTATGGATTCATACCTAAACTAGATGTGCTAGGGAGTATATCATCTTATGGTATTATTATTGATCATGTTGTAGGAGCAATTTTTTCTAGTGTTGATCCTAACACTATGTGTGATGTATTAGACATTGATTGTACCCATACGCTTTGAACTAAACTTTGTTATATCCATGGATACCTTCATATCTCTCCATTCTTAGAAGATCATTCTACATATTTAATACATTTTGATGATGATACTTTAGAGGAGCTTAATTATATTACAAATCTTGCATATTCCAATGATTTGGAGTGTAACACCCTACCATGAAAACCCCAAAGGATAAATAAAAACTAACAAATAACATCATAATTTTTTTAAAATTAAAACTAACACAAGATGTACATTAATATACAACACTTGTAATGTCTAGCTACGTCCTCTAGGGTACACATAACTGCATTACATAACATCCTTCACAATTATGAATTTAATTATAAATATTTCCATAGATACAATGCCACTAAAGATCATATATTATGAAACAATAAACACATAAGAATAAAAGGATCAATATACATTACATTTATACAAGAAGATACATCGTTTCAATAATTGTGTCAATACAATAGTACTTCCCAACATGAACAGGAATAGTACAATAACATGGAATAATACAACTGAAATGAATGAATACAAAGCATCAAGACTGGATCCAACTCTGGTACAACTCTAGAGTTAGTGCAAATAGTACATCTCTGCGCATCTCAATCTTCGACTAGGGACCCAATGGGGTGCATAGCAGATTCCACCCGACCATGTGGACCCTAAGGCCCACCCCCGTGCTAGGAGATGACAATAAGGACCCACAACTAAAACAATCAAGTGAACAATGGCTAACAAGACTCCATAAAAAGAGCAACAACAACCACAAGAAACACCTACTTCCAGAGGTACAAGAGTGAGGGAAACAACAAACATACAAGGTTGCTAAAGGGTGGAGTGTCATCACATAAGCTCGACATGGGTTACCCAATGCGGATCTTCATAGGTTACCAACCCCCTACCTGGTTAAACCTTGGCAACCTCAACCGATCCCCAACCCCCATCTCACTCATGCGGGATCAACATACCTTTCAAGAGGACAAGGCAGTTGATCTTTGCCATTCCAAGCCTTCCCACTCATCTCAAGCCTAAGTAAGCACTTGAGCCATGAGTGAGGATAACTTATCTAGATTAAAGTGAGATACTACCCAAACCCCCTAATTAATTATTAGGTTATCACTATTTAAGGAAACTTTCAATGAGTTACCTGTACGTCACTTTGTGTGTTGACCCCCATTGAAAGTTACTCCCCCTACTAGCAACAAAACCTCAAAATCATAGACTAGGTAAGCCAACTTGTACAAAATATCAAAGCCCAAATAAGTAAAAATAATCGAGTGAGGCATGCACCATCTCACACTAGAACTTCATAGTAGAACAACTTCCAAGTGCAAGGCTAATACCCACCACACACAATCCAAATATAAGGATCAACCATTATCAAAATGACAAATTCATGAAACCACCCCACTTCAGGTGAAACAACATAAAATTCATGAAAACATACCTAACCTGATATGGGTTACCCAATGCAGATCCTCATAGGTTGTCAACCCCCATCCCGGGTTACCCAGGCAGCCTCACCGGATCCCCAACCCCCATACCAACTCTTGCAAGTAAAGACCATACTCCCCTCTAACCTCTAGAAGACCAAATAACTAACACAGTAGTTCCCCCATCAAAATGGAAACAACATTTCAATATCTCCAAGAACTAACTTCAATCCACAATTAACAGATCATCAAGTGAAGAATAATAGGTGGCAACATCTCAAAGAGATCTCCAAACTGAATCGAAAACTAATGTAATCAATTCAATGCCAAATTCAGTAATCAAAAGTAAAAATCAACCAATAGGGAATCTAAGGGAGACCTCAATTTTCTCGTCTCATGATACCCAACCACTAATTACCTAACAACTTACAAATTTGGCTAATAACAATAGCAATCATAAAAATCAACTTAAATACCAAAGTCAATAAGATACTCATTCAGAAAAGCTTCCCCCATTTAGATTTATTTAAATAAATAACATAATCAATAACTTTCCCAAAATTAAAACGTAATTCTATTTGTTTTATTAACTTATTGAACAATCACCTAAATATTAGTATCCTACTAATCTCATTTAACTATTCTCTCTTAAAATACAACAATTCAATTTACTGAATTAACTAATTCTCCATAAGAGTAATTACTTAAACATTACATAAAGAAAGATGTTCATTCATTTCAAACTACTCATGCAGCTACTACATAATATCAATAAAAGAATCTAAATCATTCATTTAACTAAACCTTTTAATTATAACTAAATCAAATATTGCCATATTAATTTCCACTTCAATTATCTACATATTCAAATAATTATAAGATAAAAGTATTCCAAATAACTAAAGCTCATAATAACTTTCTAATATACCTATCCACACAACCCATTAATCATAAAACATAAATTATTCTTTTAATCCCAAATGGACACATTCATATACCAAAACTGTTTAAATACATATACAAGTATATGTAGTACAACTTAATAAGTATTAAGACATAAACAATATATTACAACATAAATATGATAAACACTTATTTCCTTACTCAATTGATTAAACTACTTGCAATGTTTATTCTCTAATATGAATAATCAATTTTCTAATATCTAAATACAAGCATTACCTTACCCTCATTTTCAAGAATGGATTCATGCATATATATATCTTATATCATCAAAAACATACTAAATGTATATATATAATTTGCATGTCCACATATACATATGTATCAACTAACTCATTCTTTTACTAATACCCATCAAATGAAAATTTCCAATTTAGACTCTCTATTAAATAACATTCTAGAGTCCCTCAAACCATTCTTTTAAATTAAAATCTCAATTATCTAAATGTAATAAGTAAACCCTATGTTATTTAATTTTCCAATTGCTTTTCTACAAAAACAATTTCTCTCAAATATATATACATTTATATGTCATAATTAATATTCCCCGTATCTAATCATTGACAAGAATTACAACCCGCTAAATTTTAAACTTAATACTATTTCATTCAATAAACCAAGAATGTCAAACAATGAATTCTACTTGAATACAAGTATTCTACTGAACTACTACCCTGAAATCAATAAATCTAACAATACAAAATTATTTATTTTTATTTCTCTCTAAACATATAGCCTTCCAAACCATGAATGCCAAACCATGAATAACACTATCAAAATGTAACTGAATACATTCAATTCCAAATATGAATACAAAGATAAAATAAAATGCAATACAAGCATCAAACTCCACGCCTAAGGTATCACTGTGGATATAAAACAAGAATATTGCATCAAATGCAAAATGTAATGACCACGGGTGGAAAAGAGAGGACGCTAAGAGATTAATAATGCTGTGAACACGAATGCCAACTAAATCTATAATGTAAGTATGGTAAATTTCTATCTCCAGATGGCTGAAAGGAATTTCATATGAGGGTAAATGGTTGGGGACGAGGGCGCACAAATACTACCCCTTCGTTAAACGTTAAATGGAAATCCAGACCATGAAGACTATTGGTGGTGCTAGTATGTATGAGGCATAAAGTGGAGGCATACTCAAGGCAGAATGATTGTTGGTTAGAATGCACAAGGGGAAATCAACGCATAGATTGCAATGATGGCAAATTTTGCACAAAATAAATTTGTCGAAACTTCAAGAAAATGCAAACTATAAAATACTTTAAATCTCATAGGCTGCTGGTTAACATGCTGCGCAGACAGCCAGGCATATGGGATGAGGATAAAAAGACTCACCCAAATGCGTGTAGCACTGGGTAGCGATGGTGCATAAACTAAGCCGCATTCAGCTTGCTAAGGTATAATACAAAATGATAGTCGAATATAATAAATAGAAGGGTAAATCGCCTTCATTTCTTCTAAAGATATATATCCAATTGTTGGGAAATTGAATGCTCCTGAGCCTCCTTCTCTCACATCAGATCCCTTGCTTCACCTACCTGTCAGGAGCCCCCAATTTCAACGGCAGTTTTTGAGATATTTATCCCTGCAGCTCCTGATAGCCCCTAAAGTAAATGTGGTAGGAATTTTTGAATTCCAAATTAATGCTAGTAGGTAATTTTGAATTTGAGGGGGAATGTTTGTTTGAAGACAAAATGAATGAAGGAAGTTAATTCTGTCAAGTTGGAAAAAGAGAATTCCTAAGCAGCAGTAGATGATGAAGAGGAATTTTTTTGTTCTCTATGTGATTCAGAGAAATTTATGAGTAGCAGTAGCTACATGTTTGTTTTGTATGTGAGCAGTGATTGCTCCTGAAGAGCTTTACGTAGCTCCTGCCAGTGAGCTCCTAGTAGCTCCTGAAGTTATCTTTTTTTGGTTGAGCAGTTGATTGCTCCCAACAGATTGAAGTTAGTAGTTTAGAATTTATTTTTCAGTAGTTTCTATTTAATCTTCATTTATTTTCATTTCTAGCATAGTTAATATAAAAAGGTAAATATTGCATGCCTATATTTGTCTCATGTTGTTTTGTTTATTCTGCATTATGTATTCCCCTTTTGTGTTTTGGGGAAACAAAGCAGCAGCTCTATGATTTCTATGCATATAGAAATTTTGACATGGTATCAGATCCATAGGCCCCATTTCCTTGTGAGTTAGGGCATTTTTTTTTGCTAGGTATTAAATTTCTTGTGCAGGAGACATGGCTAGAGATGAAGGAAAGAGCTGGTAGCAGCCACCATCCTTTAATGGACAAAACTATGATGTTTGGGCAAAGAAGATGAAGACCATTATGGTTGCCAATTATTTGTGGGAGTTTTTGGTTAATGGATTCAATGATGTAACTGACCCAATAGCATATGTTGTGCTCACAAACAACTTGAAGACCCAATTGAAGGAGTTGAGGAGGAAAGATGCTAAGGCATTGAGTTTGATAGAAGTAGTCTTGACAAAGGCCATTTTTCTTAGAATAGCAGCAACTAACTATGCAAAGAAAGCTTGGGAAACCCTCCAGATGAACTACAAAGGGATTGACAAGGTTAGATTGGTGAAGCTCCAAATGCTTCGAAGAGAGTTTGAGACTCTTGAGATGAAGGACAGTGAGTCCATCTCAGTTTTCCACACAAGACTCTTAGGTTTGATGAACCAATTGAGAGTGAATGCTGAGATCATTGATGATCAGAGGATTGTGGAGAAAATCCTTAGGAGCTTACCCATGAATTTTGATGCAGTGGTGATTGTCATTGAAGAGGAAAAGGATCTCACAACGTTGTTCGTCGATGAGCTGATGGGTTCTCTAAAAACCCATGAGCAGCGCCTAAATAGGTCTGCTACTTCTTCCCAAGAGCAAGCTTTTAAAGCTCAGTTAAATGCAAGAGGAAGGGGGAGAAGAAACAATGGTGGAAGAAGCTCAAGAGGTAGAGGTCGTGGAAACTCCAGAAAAAGAAACGTTGGAGGAGAAAGCTCAGGATGATCAAGCAGCCACGAGGGAGAGAGCAACTCTCAGACCAGCTCCTAAAAAGGCAAGAAGAACAATAGTTCATATCAAAAGAATGAAAAAAGCAATGTTGAATGCTACTACTATCATAAGTTTAGGTATTATGCGAGTGAATGTTGGACCAAGCAAAGAGATCAGTCAAAAAAAAGTGTGAATGTGGTTTATTCAAATGTGGTTGAAGGAAATCAGTCCACAGCCTTCATCATGTACAATATTGGTGAAAAAGGTAGCCCCGAAGTCTAGTATTTGGATAGTGGTTGCAGCAATCACATGAGTGGTAATGAAAGTATTTTTTCTTTCATTGATAAAAATGTAAAGTTTGAAATAAGAATGGGGAAAAATGGAGTAGTTCCAGTTGTTGGAAGAGGATCTATTATGATCCGCAACAAGCAAGGTGAGAAGGAAATACAAAATGTATTTCTTACTCCTGGGTTAAAGCATAACCTCATGAGTGTTGGATAGCTGATCCAAAATGGATACAAAGTGTTGGAGAAGGGTCAATGCGTCATTTATGACAAGAATGAGAGGATGAAGGTGTTTGCAGTAGTTCAAATGACAAAGAACCAGATGTTTCCCTTGAAGATTGAGACATGTTTCTCATCTTAGTCCATTACTGCACCTCTCATGAATGGAAAATGTATATTAGTACATCAAGTATCTTTCAAGAGCACCATTCAAGACCCCTCCAAGCTATGGCATCTTATGGACATTTAGGCTATGTTGGTTTGAGTCTTTTGTCCAAGAATAATATGATTGATGGTTTTCCAAGGATAGTAGAGCCTAATGTTAGATGTGAGGCTTGCATTTTGGGCAAGCAACATAGGCAACCCTTTCAACCGGGAAACTCTACAAGGACAAGAGCACCATTGGAAGTGGTGTACACATATTTGGTAGGCCCTACGTAAATCATTTCTATTGGTAAAAGTAGATTTTTAATGACCTTCATTGATGATTACAGCTATAAGACATGGTTCTATTTTTTGCAACATAAATATGAAGCTTTTGATAAGTTTTTGTTGTTTAAGGCCCAGGCTAAAAAGGAGAGTGGACATTTCATCAAGGTCCTAAGGTCAGATCATGGAGGAGAGTATACTCTAATTTGTTTGTGAATTTTTGCAATCAAAATGGCATTAAGAAGGAGCTAACAACCAGTTATATACTCCACAGCAAAATGGAGTGGCTGAGAGAAAAAATAGGGCCATCGTGGAGATGGAAAGGAGCATGATGAAAGCAAAGGGACTCCCTATTGAATATTGGGGAGAGGTTGTAGCAACAGTTGTTTATTTGATTAATAGAAGTCCAACAAAGGCGGTCTGTGACAAGATACCTCAAGAGGGATGACAAAACGCAAGTGGATAGTTGAGCAATTGAGAGTGTTCGGTTGTGTGGAATATGCCCACGTGCCTAAGGAAAATAGGCAAAAATTGGATGACAAGGGTGAAAAGTGTATTTTCAAAGGCTACAGTGAAGAGTCCAAAGCCTATTAGCTATATAATCCGGTCACCAAGAAAATCATCATAAGTAAGGACGTAGAGTTCCTTGAAGATGAGTCATGGGATGAAGTGGTAGTTTCTGACACCTCTGAACTACCCCTAACAACTCCTGAAGAGGCAGAATTAGAACATGAAGTTCAACCAGAAGAGTTTGCACAAGCTCCTGAAAGCGTCAGATGAGCTCCTAAAAGCTCCTGACGACTCCTGACGACTCCTAAAGCCAGAAGATAGTCAGGAAGAAACTTATAGTCAGCTAGAGGATTGGCTCGTGAAGGTATCAGTCAAGCTCCTGAAAGCGCCGGTAGAGCTCTTGACAGCTCCTGAACCTGCCTGTTTAGTAGAGCAGCAGTAGTAGTGAAAGTTCAGACTCCACTCTTGCCTCCCTAATGCCAAAGAAGACCAAGAGTCTAAGGGAGATCTACCAGAATGAAAGGTATGATGAAGAATTTGATTAGTGTGAATTTTGCATTTTTTTCTCATAGTGATCCATTTTATTTTGAGGAAGCTGTGAAAGAGGAGAAATGGTGTGAGGCCATGGATGAGGAGATAGATGCAATAGAGAGGAACAACACATGGGAGTTAATTGATTTTCCTCCCAACAAGCAAGTTATTGGAGTTAAATGGGTCTACAAGACCAAATGCAATGTTGAAGGAAGGATAGAGAGGCATAAGGCAAGATTAGTTGTCAAGGGGTACAAACAGTAGTTTGGGAGAGATTATAATGAGACATTTTCCTCTGTTGTAAGGATGGAGACCATGCGGGAAGCCATTGCAATCACAACCCAGTACAAGTGGAAGGTATTTCAAATGGATGTGAAGTCTACCTTCCTTAATGGAGTGTTGAATGAAGAGGTATATGTGGAGAATCCATTCGTATATGAAGTTCTAGGTCAAGAACACAAGGTGTATAGGCTGAAGCAAACTCTTTATGGGTCGAACCAAGCTCCACGAGCATGGCACAATAGGATTGACTCATATTTGATGAGCAATAGCTTTAGCAAAAGTGATGGTGAGGCCACTCTTTACATCAAGGAAGCTGATGGTAAGGTTTTAATTGTTTTCTTGTATGTTGATGATCTAGTTTTTAATAGGGATGATGATTTCTTCATTGTTGATTTTAAAGAGGCAATAAAAAGAGAGTTTGAAATGATAGATTTAGGTCTCTTGATATATTTTCTAGGCATAGAAGTCAAACAAATGCATGATGGTATATTTATCTCTCAAGAAAAATATGCAAATGAGATTTTGAAGAGATTTAGGATGCTTGAAAGAAAGTCTTCCCCAACTCCAATAGCCATAGGTCTAAAGTTGGGCAAAGAAGATTGTAGCAACAATGTGGATCTGACCCTCTTTAAGAGTTTGGTTGGAAATTTAATGTATTTAACTACAACTAGGCCTGATATAATGCACATTGTGAGTCTTATTTCCAAGTTTATGGAGACTCCAAGGGACACCCATTGGCAAGCGGGTAAAAGAATCCTGAGGTATGTGAAAGACACCAAAGGATATGAATTTTGTACACAATAGCAAATGAGTTTGGGTTGGTTGGATACACGGAAAGTAATTGGGAAGGAAGTTTGGATGATAGGAAGAGCACATCTGGATATGTGTTTCATTTGGGTTCAGGAGTCATCTCATGGGCTTCCAAGAAACAACCCATTGTTTCCCTACCTATAGTAGAGGCTGAGTATATAGCAGCAAATTTAGTAGCATGCCAAGTTATTTGGCTAAGAAGAATCTTAGCAGATTTGAAGGAAGAACAAGAGGATGGAACAATAATCTTTTGTGACAATGTTTCATCGATAGCACTGACGAAAATCCTTGTGTTTCATGGAATAACCAAGCACATTGAAATTATGTATCATTTTATTAGAGAATTAGTTGAGAATGGTGAAATTAAAATGGCATTTTGCAGGTCTAAGCAACAGCTAGAAGACATATTCACCAAGCCTTTGAGCAAAGACAGTTTCGAGCACCTAAGGAGAAAATTGGGCATTGTTGATTTGGATTATGATTGATCTTGTTTCATCATCCCAAGACTAAGGGGGAGTGTTAGAAAATTGAATGCTCCTGACCCTCCTACTGTCACGCCAAATCCCCTGCTTCACCTACTTGTCAGGAGCCCCCAATTTCAACGACAGTTTTTGGGATCTTCATCCCTGCAACTCCTAACAACCCCTGAAGTAAATGTGGTAGGAATTTTTGAATTCCAAATTAATGCTAGTAGGTAATTTCTAATTTGAGGGGGAATGTTTGTTTGAAGACAAAAGGAATGAAGGCAGTTAATTATGTCAAGTTGGAAAAAGAGAATTCTTGAGCAGTAGTAGACTATGAAGAGGAATTTTTTTGTTCTCTATGTGATTCAAAGAAATTTCTGAGTAGCAGCAGCAACATGTTTGTTTTGTATGTGAGTAGTGATTTCTCCTAAAGAGCTCTATGTAGCTCCTGCCAGTGAGCTCCTAGTAGCTCCTGAATTTATCTATTTTTGGTTAAGTAGTTGATTGCTCCAAACAAATTGAAGTTAATAGTTTAGAAAAAAAAAATTAATAGTTTATGTTTAATCTTCATGTATTTCCATTTCCAGCATAGTTAATATAAAAAGGTAAATATTGCATGCCTAGATTTGTCTCCTGTTGTTTTGTTTATTCCGCATTGTGTATTCCCCTGTTGTGTTTTGGGGAAACAAAGCAACAACTCTATGATTTCTACGCATACAAAAATTTGACACCAATGCAGAATGAAAACACTTCATAGTACCAGGGGTAATGAGAGCTAAATATATAAATGGGTCAGGTACAAGTGATCCAGGTACAAGCTTATCATGACCACACTGGTAAGAACAATGTTGACCCTATATGTTATGGCCATGATAGATACACACCATTCATTAAGTAATACTTGCATTATTACACAGACCTGACCCAAGAAATGTCATCATCTTGGAGATCATAACAAGGTTTGACTCTAATATGACCGATTCCCTATTCTCTGAGTGGGACGATGCACATCGACTAGGGTTTAAGCTTTTTGAAATATATTCCAACCATTATAGGCAGCGAGATGTAGTGAAGAGAATTCGCTAATGAGCAAGATAGAAGAGATTGCTATCAAAACCGACGCAATGAGTGAATAGAAATTGCAGAAAAGACAAAACATTGTATGCCCAAATCTTAAGGGCTTAAAATTCAAATAGTATACATTTCATAAAACATCGAAATACTTGAATACCGAATCGAAAGAAAAGAAGGAAAAGTTGGATGCCAAGGCTAATAATAGGCAAACAACATATCTATAATCGGTTCCTCAGAAATGGAATTAATAGTAATTAATAAAGCAACAATCCAAATTCAAGGAATATCAATATACACAAAGGAAAGGTTGGAAGGGCTATGTGCCTTCAGCGTAGGAGCCCATAGTATAATCTTACAAATTGAATTCCCAAGAATCAAAATTATAATTATTACATGCAGCTATATTACCACAGTGTCATTCTTAATAACGAACTAGCGAACAAACTTAAAATGAGAGTGTCAAACTTGGACTTACAAATCAAGGAATGATGTCGGCTTACACAAAAATCCCGCTAAGGCGGAACGAACCTCACACAAGCTTACCCAAACGCATGATGCGAGCTTCTCCTCATTCCAATTCTCTAAATTTTGCAAAGCCCATTTCTTTTTGAAAACCAACCAAAGAGTTTCACTTTTTCCCCCAAAAATAAAAATCCAAAAATTTCATAAAAGCTCCAATAAGCTTCAACTTCTTTTTCGACAACTAGTCCAAAGACGCGCATGCCATGCATGAAAATATTTCCATCTTTTTCTTGCTTTTACACTTTGGTTGAAAAATCTGATTCCATTTATTTTAATTTAAAAATATATTTCTTTCCACATTTAATTTAAATTCTGATAATACTAATATTCATCTTTATTTATTCTTTTATCATTAAAACATGAAATCATATTATTTAATTTAATAAATAATAATACCTTTTTATAAACATAATTCAATAACACATCTAACAACGAAATCAATATGACCACACAAATAAACAACTTACTCGAATGCCAAGGATGACTAAAACGGAGGGGCACTACATGGAGAATTATCTTCATGTTCCTAATCCTCATATTGAGACCCAATCTCCATCTTCTATTGTCCCTAATCAATTTGAAATTGCCACATCCTTGGCCCCTATTGGTTCAATTTAAGAAGAAATTCATCTTATTTTAGAAACAATACATGGGATTCATATCTTGCAAACATATCATCCTTATTTGTGAAGTCCCATATTATAAATTTGGAGGATTATTTTGAGTACATTCATCTATTCTTTCTTAACAGCCACATCATTGTTGTTGTCCCATCATCACAATATTTGGAGCTTGTTCTACATCACTCTTCACATGATTATGGATTGACATCATCTCATTTTGACATGTGGACATGTTATCCCCATTTTTTTAACTATTCAAATTTTAACTTTTGCATCAAAATAATTTTATTAACTATCTCCTAGTTAAAATTTCCCTAATCATCCTCGAATACTAAGTCTCTTTCCATTTTGAAGCAAAATCAAAAGTTGTCTCAATCAAAATCCTAGAGGGTGGTTATCCAATTCACCAAAATTCACAAAAATAATTAAATTTCAAAATTTATGAAGGTTTATGCAAATTCATATTATAGGGCTAATCTTGATAGTATTATGCCAAATATGTCCAATTTTCATATCAACCCACATCTCTGATTGCAAGATATTAAAACTTTAATGTTTTATTGATCAAGTTGCAAAAATAATTAAATTGAATATTTTATTTGATTAAAATGAAATTGGATTTATGAATTTTGGTCACAAGTCTATTATTAACAATGTGGCAAGGTTTTCTATGCAACATGGATGGGTGGGAGAAGCGAGATCATGGGCGGGAAAAGCAGGATTTTAAATCTTCGAATGCTGGAGCGGGTCATGGAATTGCAGGTTCTGAAGATTCGCATGCGGAATCGGTGCAAGATCTGAGTGGGAAGCAAGGTAAGGAGGACTCAGAAGAGAATGATCCTGGAAGAAATATTCTAATGGATCCAGGGGGAGGGATGTCCTAGCTGTTAATCCTATTGAGATTAACAAAGGACACAAGGCTGAAAATACCAAAGACGTGGTGGGGGGCGTTGGTGGGGAAGGTGCTAAACTTAAACTATGGTCTTCTCTATTTGGAGTTAGACCTAACGGAAAATCAGTGTTTCCCCTAGTGTGCAAAATTTTTAACTCGGTAAGAGGTAAGTTTGCTATCTTTGTCCCTGATCTGATCATTGATCACAATATTACCCTGATGGACAATACATTGGTTGGAAAGTTTATGGGCCCTAGACCAAATATTGAAGTGGTCAAGGCGTATGTCAAAAACAAGTGGAGAACCAATGGAAAATTTTAAGTTGCAATGCTTCCTAAAGGATACTTTTCTTTTGAGTTTACCTGTAAGGAGGAAATTATGGATGTGAGGAGTGGTGGTCCCTAGATTATTGGAAAATCTTCCCTGGCTCTCAAGAAATGGACTTCTAATCTTGATCTGTTTGACTCTATTTTTGAGAATGTTCCAGTTTGGGACAAACTTCTTGGGCTCCCTCTAGAATACTAGGATGAGGATGTCTTCAGAGGCATCACCAACTCTTTTGGGGAGATTTTTTCATTAGACCCAATGACAACAACAAGAAAAAGGCTTGTGTTTGCTAGAATCTGTGTGGGGGTGTCCCATAATGTTGATCTCCCTTCTTCTATCGACATTCATTCAAATCTAGGTACTTGGACTCAAACTATTGAGTTTGAATCAATCCCCTTTGCTTGCTTTAAGTGTAGGAAAACTAGGCACTGGGCAAAGAAATGCCCGCTCAATGCTAGAAAGGAAAAAGAGAAACCCCAGCCCAAGCGAAGACTTTATGGAAAAAAAGCTTAAAGGGGATGGAAAAGAGATTGAAGAGACCGTCAATGGACAGTCAAAGAGTAAGAAGGTTGAAATAGCCTCAGAGATTCAAGTTGATTTGGGCTTCCAAGAGCCTCAAAGAAATAACCCAAAGATCAAATTTGAAGGGAAGAATGATGGGGAGAAAGTCATGGATGCTAGTGGGGTTACTTTGGTAAATCAGGAACCTCCTCTCAATAACGTAGAGAACGAATCAAATGGAAAGGAGGTTGGAGAGTTAGGCCTAGAAGACATCCCCATTCAGGGCTTGTCTTTGGATATCGAGATTCCTTTCTTACCTACTACTTCTAGAGGAAGTTCCCCTTCAAGCCGAGAGTCTTTTTAGATCCTGGAAACTATCAATTCTTAGGAATTTTTCAAGGACACCTTTACAGACTTGAGTCAAACTCAGGAGCTCTCAAGTGAGAATTCAACCCAATATAATAATGGGTTGATGGATACCCTCCCCTTGGATCAAAAGGGGATATCAGATAAGGACTGAGAGTCAGGAAAAGAGGTGGATAGTCAGGAAGAAACAGATAGAGACTATGTCAAATCCCATTCTAGGAAGAAGAAGAAGAAGAATAAACAATAGAATACTCCAAGTGGAGTCTCTACTAGAACTAGAGCTAAGGTAGACTGTGGAGCCACAAAGAGCATCCAAGGAAGAAAAACAGCAAAATGGCTAAGAGAGGATGATTTTTTTCAAGATATTGTGGATGGTGTTTAGAAGACCATTCCTGAGATTTGTAACTCCATTCTCCTGATAAGATATGAATATTATGTCATGGAACATTAGGGGGTTAAATAGCCTCCATAAGCAGGATGTACTACACAATTTTGTTAGGGATCATAAACCTAACATCTTACTTATCCAAGAAACCAAAATGCCTAAAGATAAAGTAGAAAAGATTAAGATGTATAAGTTTTCTGGAGTCTACGGAAATAGCTCTGAGGGAGCCTCAGGGGGAATTGCAACCTTTTGGAATCAAAATATTATTAAAGGGGAACCTTTGATTGTAAGTTCAAACCATGTTGCGACTAGATTCACTCATATCAAAGATAATTTTTGCTGGATTCAGTCAAATATTTATGCTCCTAATGGTAAAGGGGCCAAAAAATTCTTGTGGCTTGATTCGGTTGCCTTTCGTAGGATATTCACTAATGAACCCTGGGTTGTTATGGGAGATTATAATACCCCTCTTCAGGAAAGTGAGAAGTTTGGAGGTTCCCAGGTTAATCTAGAAATCAGAACGAACCTTTTGGATTTCATTAATAATCAGGCACTGATTGATCTAGATCTGCAAGGAGCTGCTTATACTTGGTCAAATCGAAGGTTTGGTAAGGATTTGATTCAGGTAAGATTAGACAGAATGCTAATTTCTTATCAATGGTTTATAAATTACTTCTACTCTTTAATGGCTCTCTCTAGGGTGGGTTCAAATCATTTTCCAATTAGTTTTCTAGTGGACCCTATAACGGCCAAGAGGAATTTTCCTTTTAGATTTGAACGCATGTGGCTTTCCCACCCTCTACTTCTTGAAGAGATGAGGAAATGGTGGAATATCACAGTTTCTGGGATTGCCATGTTTAGGGTGGCTAAGAAACTTAGGGATGTTAAATTTAAAATTAGAAGATGGAACAAAGAAAATTTTGGTAATATCTTTGGCATCAAGTCTGAGCTTCAACTTGAATCGATGGAAATTCAAGATAAAATCCAACGGGAAGGTTACATAGCTGATAATAGAGTGAAAGAAAATGAACTGCTTGTGAAGATGCATGATATAATAGCCAAAGAGGAAGATTTTTGGAGATAGAGATTGAGGGATCTGGGGCTTTCTGTTGGAGATAAAAACACCAGATATTTTCACTTGTTTGCTTCTAAACATAGGTCTGCTAATAGAATCACGCACATTGATTACAATGGAAGTCATTTCGAGGAGGATGAAGAAATTAGAAGACAAGCTGGCCTTTTCTTCTACAATCTCCTTTTAGCGAATGATGGAGCTAACCATGAAGAGTAAGATTACCTTTTAGAGGCCATCCCCAATCTTGTTAGGGAAGAAGATAACAAAATGCTTGCTGCTATTCCTTCTAGGGAAGAAATTAAGAGAGTCATCTTTTCTTTTGATGGGAATAAGGCCCCAGGCCTTGATGGGCTTCCTATGTTCTTCTTTCAGTGGTTCTAGGAGATTGTTGAAGATGATGTGGTGAATGTGGTTAAAGAGTTCTTCGACTCTAGGAGTCTCCTTAAGGAACTTAATGCTACCTTTTTGGTCCTTATTCCCAAACATCCTGGAGCTATGGAGTTTGAAGCGTTTAGGCCTATAAGTCTCTGTAACTCTTTCTAAAAAATTATTTCAAAGGTCCTGACCTCAAGGTTACTCATTATTCTGCCCTCTCTGATTTCCCCTCAACAGAATGGATTTGTTCTTGGTAGGAAGATCCTCGACTCTATAATTACTGTCCATGAGAATATCCACTCCCTTGTGGAATATAAAACTGAAGGCTTTCTTCTAAAATTGGACATTGTGAAAGCTTATGATCGAGTGGAGTGGGATTTTTTACTCAAAATCATGAGGACATTTGGGTTCAGTAATAGAGTCCTTTAGTTGTTCGGTCAACTCATTTCTATTGTGTCCATCTCTGTCATGGTTAATGGGTCTCCCTCACATTTCTTTAAGAATTCTAGAGGTTTAAGACAGGGTGATCCTATTTCACCTATTTTATTTACTATAATGGTTGAATCTCTTGGGAGAAACTTGAAAAGATTGGTTGATCAGGGTTCTTTAGCAGGGCTATGGCCTTCTTCCAGTAACCTGATATGTTCTCACCAACAGTTTGTATATGACACTATGTTGATGGGGAGATTTATAGTGGCTGAAGTTAGGACACTAAAAAAAATCCTAGATGAGTATGAGATGGCTTTTGGCTAGATGATTAACAGACATAAGAGATCTATCTTTTTCTTCAACACCCCTAAACCCAGACAAAATAATATTGCTAGAATTCTTGGGTGCAAAGTGGAGTCTTTACCTTCTATTTATCTTGGCTTGTTGTTGTGCCTTAAACCTCCTAATTCCTTTTGGAGTTCACTAGTGGATAGGTTCAAAAAAAAGCTCGTTGGATGGAAAGGCGCTCTTCTCAGTCAAGCAAGTAAAATCTAGCTCCTCAAAGCTACTCTTCAGAATCTTTCAATATATGTGTTAATTCTTTTCAATATCCCTGCCAAATATGTAGAAGCTATTGAAAAAAATCCAAAACGGTTTCTCTGGTCAGGCATTGAAGAAAGAAAAAAAATGCCTCTCATAGGTTGGCACTTTGTTTACAAACCTAAAAATATAGAAGGATTGGGTCTAAGAAAGATAAGAATGATGAATATAATTCTCCTTGATAAGAAAATTTGGAGAACTTTCTCATCTAATGGAGAATGGAGAAGTATTGTAAGAAACAAATATATGGCTAATTTTGGATCTCTTAAAGCTCTGTTGGATTCTCCTAATTTTCCCTGTGGATCAGCTTGTTGGAATGATATGATTAGAGGAATAAAGATAATGGAGTTAGGAGTTGGGTGGAGCATTAGAAGTGGGAATCAAGCTAAGTTCTGGGAGGATAGATGGTTATTGAAGGTGCCCCTTATTTCTGATGAAAGGTTTAATAGGTGGGCAGATATTTGCAAGGTGACTTTTGGTACTCTGGTTAAGGACTACTAGAGAAATGGGAGTTGGGTGAATCTACTCCAAATTAGCTCAGATCTTGCTCTGATTCAATCTTCTTTGATGGCTTTCAGGATGAGTTCGAGTTTGTAGGATGATCTCTTAGTTTGTACTACTAACCCTTCGGGCAACTATTCTTTTTCTTTGGCTGTCTCTTTGTTGTCCCTTTCTCATGACCCTCTCCCTTTTGGACCAAGGCTTAGATAAAACACCTAACTCCCAAAGTTAACATATTTTTTTGGATCCTTCTTCAGAATAAAGTGCTCACGGTTGAAAATCTTTGCAAGCATGGTTTTCAGATCCCTAACCAATGCTACTTGTGTAAGGAAGAGGCGGAAAATGCAAACCACTTATTTCTTCATTGTTTGTTTGTGACTACAATTTGGGGTAGATTTCCAGCTCTCTTGAACTTTTCATGGGCTTTTCCTTATTCTATTGAGGAATTTTTCATCTAGTGGAATTCTCCTTCTTTATATCCTTCTATTCGAAGAATTTGGGCTTTTACACTCCCTTATGTAGCTTGGGGAGTGTGGAAGGAATGAAATAACAGAATCTTTAGGGAAAAGGAAACATCAGAGAATATTGTATGTTAGAAAACTTTCAGATTAATTATGGAAAACTTCAATATCATTCCACATCAAGAGAATAATAGGGAAGTTGTGGTTTGTCTGTCCTATGACCTCAAGATAGCTAAGGACTAAAATATCAAAAATGATGTGTCTAAGGCCTCAAAACTTGCTAAAAAGGATCAAGAAGGAGTGTGTTGGAGTTATCTGCCTAGAGGTTGGTAAAAAACAAACTTTGATGGGGCGGCTAAGGGCAACCTGGGTTTGGATGGAAGTGGGGGAGTGATAAGGGATTATAATGGTAAGTTTTTTGCGGCGGTGGCCATCTCCTTAGGTACGCAATCTAACCATGTGGCCGAAGCCATAGGGGCTTTTTAGGTCATTGAACTTGCTATTAGGATGAAAATTAAAAATATTTGGTTAGAGGGTGATTCAAAAAAAATTATTGATTGCATTTTAGGAAAATCCCCTCCTGCATGGTCCATAAAATGTTGGATCGAAGATGCTAAGGATCTTTTATCTAATTTTGATAAAGTTAGAGTTACTCATGCCTTTAGGGAAGCCAACAGTGTCGCCGATCATTTTGCTAATGAGTGAGCTAAACAAAAATAGTTTAATACGTGGCAAAACCTCAATGAGTTGGGAGATGACATTAGAACCTTGATCGAGTATGATAGTATCCATGGGAAAGTTGCCACTTTTTGCAATGATGAAGGAGAATAAGGCCAAGAACAGAGTCATCAATAGATTTGATGGGGCCACAATTATTAACTCTATTGGATATAAGAACCGACACATATTGTGGGTAATTTGGTTCAGCTACTATATTTTGATTCAGGGTATTAGCTCTACTAGCAATGCAAGTAAGGTGAATGAGATAATGGGGGGAAGTATGAAAAGAGTTGAGCTAACCAGATATGAAATGCATAAGCAAAACCCAAAGGTTTGGAGGAAAATAGAGCATGGTGGGCTTCTCCCATTCATTGAGAAGCTTCACGGCCTAGACCCAAAAGCCACTGCATATTTTGCTAAATATTGGACGAATGGAGAAATTGTTTTGGCAGGAAGGTCAATGTGGACAAGAATCTCATTGGGGAGGTCACTGGTCTTTCGATGGAAGGGATGAAGTTCTTCCGTGACAGAATTTTTTTTGATGAGGCTATCATTAAGTTTCCCAAAAAAGGTAAGGAAAAGAACAAGTTGATTAAAATTTCCAGTAGCTATTTTGATGTTGATTCTATCAAGGATTTATGGAGGAAAGTTCTCGGAATTATAATGGAATACATCACACTGGACGGTAGATTTACCAAAGTCTACGACTACCATTTTTCCCTCCTTAATCATTTTTTCCATAAGGTTAGGGTTTCCTTCCCTCACTATTTGTGTTGCTCCTTGAGTAATAGTATGGAATATCATAAAAAGAGTCCTAGGAAATAGCCTGTCTTGCATACTGGCCTCATTCTGCTTATTTATGAACATTTTAAAAACATGTCGGCTTTGTCTAATCTTGTCTCGGCTTCGGCCTTTGAAGATTATGATACTGATGTTAGCATGTTTGAGGAAAAAGACAACCAGGATTTTGATTGAAAAGACAACCAGGATATTGATTTGAAGTTTATGTTATCTTGATGTTAGCATGTTTGAGGAAAAAGACAACCAAGATTCTGATTTGAAGTTTATGTTTGAGGAAAAAGACAACCAGGATACTATAATGTTGTATCTTTATTCGGCTTTGTATTTTTTCCTTTACCAAAAACAATGTGGCAAGGTTTCATGATGAAATACTAATCTAGGGGAGAGGGCCCAATACCTGAGCATGTTTCAATAGAATTGTGATAGTAGTTGTTTATATAATGCCCAATATTGGACCAATAGTTGTGACTTTAAAGTTGTTAGTGTTGATGATGACTACCCATAATTAAACAAAATGTATTCCTTTTATCTAAAAATAAACTAATCATGCGATTCCACATCAGTGCTCAAAGAAACATGTTGTGAATGCACAAGTATTGGTCTCACTTTTTTTGGGCCTTTTTGGACACCTTGACAAAAAGCATGCTGATGTGGCATCATATTTGATGATGTGGCCCTAAAACCTTAGTTATAAATAGGGGACTTGCAAAGTAAGTTGTTGTAAAAAATATGGAGTGATTTGAAATTTCTACGTAGGATAATTAGAAGCACGAAGTTAGGGTGCACAACTACTGGGTCCTCTCCCCTAGTGAAAAGTTAATGTTAATTTTCTATTTCATCGCGATCATAGGATTGCCCAAAAATTTTCCTCATGTTGTGGAAAGAATCCGAGCATTCAATTCATGGTTATAATATATGTTCACCTGTACCATATAAAATTGGGAAAAAACAAGGCTATTACAAAGATGTGAAGAAATGGTCACTTATGTTCAATCTAAATAATCAAAAAATCAATATTAAAAAATATGATGCAAGTAGTGAAGAGTTGCACATGCAACGCTAAACAAATGGAAAGATCTTATTTCTCCAGATCGATATTCAAGTTGATAATTGTTTGTTCATCGCCAAAGATGGGAATATTGCTTCCATCGGCAATTTACTTACAATTAGCAACTTCATGTTGAACGTAGATAGAGAGAATGGAAGATAGTTACAACCATTCCTAAAATCCCATGAATTGTTCAACAAAATACCTCAAAGAATTGTGAACTCAGCTAATGTCATGGTCGACATGCATGAAAACTATAGTAACATAGATAACACCAATTTTTTTTTCATCTCATGGAATGGAATGGTTTGCAAATTGAATCCTTGGCTTTCAATGATAAATATTTGAAGACTCTTGTGAAGATAAGACTCATAATTGATATTATCACATTTATTGAAGGAATAAAGGCTAACAAGATTTTGGCACTCTTCACAAGTTAGGACCTTTGTTATCTCATTGCATAGAGCCTAGAAGGTCGAATACTACATGAGATGGTTCAATGTTATAATATTGATATTGCCAAATATCCTTTCAAGATGTCAAAAGAAGTTAACCACTTTCCATCTCTTGAAACTAATAGGATCAAGTGTAAAGCAAATGGAGGAACAATTACTACCAAGGTCCATTATCACTAATATAACAAAGGACAAGTGGATTATAGATGTGGCCTTCTATCTAGTTGATTATGTTATTTCCTTGTAACAAATAATTATGTCATATTTCTTGAACTACCGTCAAGATACTATACATAGAACATGTTGAGAGTTGAGTCTTCTCCTCTATACAATTTTGAATAAGATCTTGAATCAAGTATATTCATGCACATAATGTCAAGAGATATAGGGGAGATAGTAAAATTGGTTGAGGTGTCATTTTGTGGCATTCCACTTGATAAATTCTTACAAGGACAAAAATAAGGATCTTAGAGAAGATTGGATACTAAAGGTATGTTAGCATTTACAGGAATCTTAAAGCTAATCCCAAACATCAAGTGTATCCTATTTTCAAGTGCTTCGAGAATTGGTGTTTTTTGGTTGTGTGGTAAGGAGTGACAATTCCTTCTAAAATGTATTTGTCAAACTAATGGATGAATACCAAAGGAAGTTAATGAATTACTTAATAGTATATTGGAGGATAATTTGTTAGTGAATTTAAATGGATTTCTTTTATTCGAACAACCATCTAAATTGGATCTTTGATATGGTGATTTTTGGACTAAAAAGGCTTGGATTAAAGAGGATTTTATTTTGAACATCATATTCCTTCTCTAATACATGCCATTTATGTTTTCCTATATGAAATATGTTTTAGTTCTTACTATGCCATGAAGAGAGAAATTTTAGACAATACTCAATGCCAAGAATGTCTTTAGAAATTATTTGAAATAAAGCAGACTGAGATGGATAATTACCTCAATGTAACCCATAACTTAAAAGTTATAAGGTTTCAAGTTGTTTTTTTGTAAAAGTGACAGTCACTTATTCTAAGTAGAAGTTATAAATTGAGCCTTATTTTTGGAAAAGTGATGTAAAACATAACCAAATAAGGTTTATTATTTTCAAAACCATTTGATTTCAAAAAGCTAGTTGAGGTAGTTACCAAATGGTTACTAGTTAGTTATCTAGGAAATCCTATAAATACAAGGCTCTTGCTATTATAAAGGAGAGTTTTTCCAAAGGGAGAAACCCTAGATAAATTTTTAGAGAGACTTTTTGATGAATCTTGAATTTACACTTTGTATAGAAAGGGTTTTTGAGATTGTATATTTTCATAAAGATAATAAAGAGTGCATTTAGTTTGTATGTTCTAAATGTGTTTCCAAGTTATTATTATTGATTTATTATAAGTTAAGTTGGTAATCCCTTTGTATAATTATAGAATCCATTGGTCATTTATTCAAATAATATATGCAATTGATGAAACATAGTCATACCCTGGTATCTTGGTGTGAATGTGCTAAGGTAACTTATTTCCTCGTATGTTGAAATTTATTATCCTTCTTTCATCATTTTTATTATATTAGAAAAATATGTTTTTATAAGGGACCTGACACCCCAAAATACAAAATGCTGCTACAAAAAAATAAAACACAACCAAACAACAACATAATGTTCAATAGCTACATAATAGGAAGTAGCAGACCAGAACAAAAAAGACAACAGAAAAATAGTAGGCTATTTTAGACTATTTAGGGCCTTTGCCACTTCCAACTCTTGTTGATAATACTTATCAACCATCATCAGTAGTTCCTCCTTCTCCTCATCAAAAAATTTCTTCTTTTTGCCCCTAGTGCGGGCACTTGAACCCTGTTCAACTTCCACAATAGAAAAGTTATCTTTATCCTTACCCTACAGCTCGTTCACTTTGTTGTTGGAACCATGACCACCAATCACCTGATCTTCCCTAAGATTATCAAGTTTTTCAATGAGGATCTTTAAGGTCTTCGCACTATTCTGAATGGAGACTTAACTTATCTTTAGGATCTTATCAATATTGGCCTTGAAATTTTGTTCAATTTCCTGAATACGAACTTCATGCTCCCCTTTAAGCCCCCTAAAATCTTCCTCAAGCTCCAAGATTTTATGGTAAAAGCACAAAGTTGTGTCACACTTTCAGCCAACTTATCAGCACAACTTAATTTAAGTATTTCTAACTAAAAATCAATTTTGGTCAAACATGTGATCTAGAGTAAGATTCATTCTAGCTAAGTTTGATACTTCCAAAACTTTCTCAACTAAAATTGTTGGCTAAAAATATATGGAGCACCACTTTGAGTCCAATTTACGAAAAAAATAAAATTATTTGAAAAATTTGAAGTTTCAATAACTCCTACTAATGTAAATAACAATTTTTAAAAAAATATTAAAATACCCTTTTGTATATCCATAAGTGTAGTTTTCAAAACTATATTTATTTTAATAGTTTAATTATTATTTATGTATACACCTAAAATCAATCAAGACAATTAATTAATTAAATACTAGTTATTTAATTAATTACCCCTTTTATTTCATCTACTTATAAATAAATTCCAAATTTATTTATATAGTTCATATTCTTCTAATTCTTCAATCTAATATTTAAATTCCTAATTTGAATTTAGGCACATGTTGGACACTTGGAAATTTCACACATTTTATTCTCCCACACACTTGGCAATTTCACACATTTTATTCTCCCACACACTTGTCATTTTCACACATTTTATTCTCCCACACATTTGGCATGTTGCCTTTGGTCAAGGGAACATCCTCCATGATTCTTCCATCTCCATTGTTCATCTCTCATGTTTGAATCTTGACCGTTGATTGCTGCCACATCACAAGATGCTTTGGAAATCCTATAAATACAACCCCTCTCTATAGCATTTTATCAATCAATCACATCTTTTAGCAAGTTTATTATGCAAGAATAACATTGGAGCAATTTGGAGCATTCATAGTTGGAGAATTTTAGCATTTTGATTAGTTTATCATTCTAACTTAGAATCATGTCTTAGTTATAGTTTCATTGTAGTTATTATCTTAGCTTTCATATAGCATTCTCATCATAACATTTAGCATCATAATCTTAGCATAATCCTCATTTTATCATAACATTAATATCATAGAATCATGGATTTAATCACATAGTTTCATGTAGTACTTAGATTCTTGCATTCTATATAGCATCTCATTTTTCAAGATGTCATTTTAACAACCATAGTGCACATACAAAATCTGAGAGCCAATATGGTTTAATAAATCCTTGAGAATAGAGAACAATGAAACATTTTTAGAGATTTGTTTGTTGCAAATAGTGCAGTTTATGATTCAAATATTTAATATAATACATCTCATTGGTGTTTGTGTGTTTTAATTATTGATTTATTTACTCTCCCACAAATTCACACACATAAAATGGCACCCACCATGGGGCACACCCCCATTTCTAACATTTTTTTGGAAAATTTCATGTAAACAAGTTGGGCATGACGTTTTAGCGCAATCATGAGTTCTTTCGACGCATTCAACAAATATTTTGGTACATATGATCTATGTTCCAATGCATACGAAATTTATTTTGGTGCATCCAACAAATCTTTTAGCATGTTCAGAGAGTCTTTCAGTGCACTCATTACTTCTTTCAGTGCATTCATTACTTCTTTTAGCACATTCATAACTTCTTTTAGCATATTGATCAAATATTTTAGCGCATACATGAGTTATTTTAGCGCATGGAGTAGTTGTTTTAGTGCTTAGGAAGGATATTTTAGTGCATTGGATGACTGTTCTAGTGCATCTATGTAATTTTGCAAAATCTTAAAAATACGAAAACTAATTGGTGCTTTCTGCTTGCAGGTACTTTTACACATTGGTCAAAGAAAATCTTATCAAATTACTTATGGTTTTTGCAGGGACTGGAGTTGTTTAATACTTTCTTTTGATTAAGATAGGAATCTAGCTTAATTAGAAGGTTAAAGAACACCATGTTTTATGTGCTTGATGAATGGTAGGCATTTTCTCTCCCCTTAACTGGGTGACCAAAAAGCCAGACCCATTTTTTTAATTTTTTTTTATCCATAGAGGGTCTACCTTGTGGGAAAAAGTAATCACCCTTGAGGGAATGACCCAACCAATAACAAACTAAAGCCAAGTAACTTCCAACTGGGATATAAATGTGGGTACTTGAGCAAATTTCAAGTATCACGAGGATTGTTCAGACAAGAAGGGAAACAATGGTCTCTTGCCGTACGGATGATCCCCCATGAATGGAATGCATAAATACTAGAACCCTTTGTTATAGCAAGGCCAAAATCCTTAATCTATTTACTGGTGCAGGAACAGTCGCTCTGAAGCCATCCCACATTTTTATGGCTTTTAGTAGAAATGGGAAGTATTCCATGGGAGTTTCATGGGTATTGATGCTTGGATGCCCTGAGAAGTGAGTGTCGTGGAGGGGAACCAGTGGGGTCAAGCATCTAATCATCCACTAAAATTAGGTGCAACTAGAGTAAAATCCAAGCGGGAATCCAGTGAATATTGTCTACACAGCCTTAGGTTGACATGCTTGATGTTTTTTACTAATGTGTTTTCAAAAGAATTTCAAAACATCACACAATGGAAGTGAAAGCCTTGATTCAAAAACCATCCATTTGAACACTTGATTCTTACAACTTACAAGCTAGAAACCAAGGAAAATCCATTGTTCAACAAATTACACCTTGGTAACATTTAGATTCATGGAGTAAAAAAAAGACAAACTGCCAAAAACATTGAAATTTTTCAAAATAGCGCATTTGTCTTTTGTTCTAGCGCATCTAGTTAGTTTTAGAGCGCATCTATGTAGCCTTTTAGCACATCGAACCTCTATTTTAGCACGTTTTGGAAATATTATAGCGCATCTGTGCAATCTTCTAGTGCATCCATACACTGTTCTGGCGTATCCACCACTTTTTCCAACACATCTAAGTCATATTTTAGAGCATAGACCCTCTGTTACAGCGCATACACTACATATTTTAGTGCATAGACCCTCTATTTTGGCGCATCTAGGCAATCCTATAGTGCATTTGAGTCATATTTTAGCGCATAGACCCTTTGTTATAGCGCACATATGAAGTATTCCAGTGCATCTGTCAAATCTTTTAGCGCATCTGGGCTCTGTTTTAGCACATCCGCTAAATGCAAACTTGAGAGTTAAGTTTATCCCTTGTTTCACAGTTTGAACCAAAAGTAAATCTTTTTCCAATCCAGAATCATTCCTTAGGTACCACAGAGTCTAAATTTTTTAAAACTAACCTCTACAAGTGGAATTCTCCAATCTAAACCTAGATCTAAACATCTCAAAGTTCCTAAATCATCAAACCTATCATCACTTTTGATTGTTAAGCCTAGTTTCATCATCAAGATTTGTCATCCTCTCATCACGAAACGAAGCTATATAATCAAATCAAACTTAGTCTCATCAATAGAATTTGTCATTCTATTTGACTTAGTTTTAATCCTTGGTACTATTCCAAATAAAGATCAAAGTTTAGTCAAATTATAACACTTGTATGCATGTTCAAACAAGGTTACAAAAGCAGAAACTCAAGGAAAAAGAACTTGAAACACAAAACATTGGAACTCAAAACATCAAAACCCAAAGCATCAAAACTCTGAACATCGAAACTCCAAACATTGAAACCCAAAACACCATGGTTGAACCTGAAAAGAATCCTTTCCATGGAAGCCATAACAATGAAGGGGATGAAATAACTGAGGAAGAAATTCAAAATGTTGAATAAGATCCAAACTTCCACAAATGCTTAGAAAATATTTTTGAAAGAAATGGGGAAAAATACTTACTAATGGTAGCTAAACAAGGTGTCAAATTGCCTGATGACTTTGATGTTAACCAATTGAAAGCACCTCCTAAAAATCCTGAAATCAAAAAAGTGGTTGCCCTAACTCAACAAATGATAAACCTCCAACAACAAATTCTTGGCATGCAAAGGGGAAATTCAAAATGATACTTGCTCCAAGACATTTGTCCATATCCTTTTCATCAATCCATCAACATGATCCCTTTTCCAAAATATTGTGAATTCCCAAAGTATGATAAATACAAGGGTAAAATAGATCCAATAGATCATGTGAGGTAATTTAGAATCATGAGTCTTGAATTTGTGCACAAAGAAACCTACTTGATGTGATTGTTTCCACGAAGCCTAGATGGACAATTCCTTGAATGGTTTTCTAAACTTACACCACCCATCAAAACCTTTGAAGAGTTGGTTAACAAATTCATCACTCAATACTCCTATAACATTCAACATGAGATCACAATGAAAGACCTTTGCAATACCAAACAAAAGAAGGGTGAATCATTCCTCATATTCTTGCAAAGGTGGAGAAGGTTGTTTGCAAGATATTCTTGTCCCATACCAGAAAAAGAAAAGACAAAAATATTTATCGACAACCTAAGTGATGAGATGAGTTACAGATTGGAATTACAATGTCCACCTACCTTCAAAAAAATGATTGAGAATGGAATTAAAATCAAAGAAGCTTTGGTCAAATGAGGAGTCATAAAACTTTATAATGATAACAACTAATAAAACTCCACCAATTACAACAATGATAAACCAATGTTTTGGCAATGAAATAAGAATGTTGGTAACCATGAAACTTCAGTTGAAACCCAAAATGCCAAACTGGTATTTAACTTGACAGTAGTTTCCACCAAGACAAATCAAAATAACCAAAGCACCAACCAAAACAATAATAAAAACAATGTTGAAATCAAACCACCACCATACCAAACATCCTCAAATAGTTGAAAATTAACACCTTTGGGATAGTCACTCGAATCAGCATTGAAAGAGCTTCTTGAAGCTAAAGTCATAATATTATTGGAGGCATGAGATTATAACCCACAAGTCAAACCATCCTGGTGGAATGATGCCCATTACTGCGATTTTCATCGAAACAAAGGACACAAGACAAATGACTATATACAACTGAAACATTTGATACAAGACTTGATTGATAACAAGACCATATTTGTAGGACCCCAATGAAAAATGATCATGGAGCATTCAAGAACCATCTACCAAACTATGAAAAAGGGGAATCTTCTTCATCAAACAACAAAGGAAAGAATGTACATTATGTCTATGACACTACCATTCTTAACATTTCTACAGTTCACAGTCGAATTCATGATAAACAAGACATTGTACCAGCTGATTTAAAAGTTTTTCAATCCCAAGCTATGGTGGGACACATGACCACACCTCATTTCCTATCATTTACTGAAAATGATGATGCATCACTCACCCATCCACATAATGCTCCACTTCATATTGAGGTTTTGATCCATAAATGTCTAGTCAAATGTGTTCTAATAGATGAAGGAGTTGGTTTAAATATTTGTTCTTTAAAGTTTATAAATGCATTGGGATATTCAGAAAATGTAATAGACTCCAATGAAAAGATTACCATGAAGGGATATGATGCAGAGGAGCACTTATCTAAAGGATCAGTTACTTTACCAATCAGAGTTGGCCCTATGGTGAAAGATGTGGTTTTCCAAGTCCTTGATCTCCCCTTGACCTATAATATCCTCCTTGGAAGACTGTGGATACATGAAATGCAAGCAATATCCTCTACATACCATTAATGTTTGAAGTTTTCTCATGAGGGAGTTGAAATCACAATACAAGGAGATCCTAATTCTTTCATGTATGGCCATAATTTAAGTCCTAAAGTTGAAACCCCTAGTAATTGTGAAGTACCTTCTTCCCAAACACATGTTGATCCTAAATCCTTAAAATCATCTACCACAGTTACTGCACTATCAAACCCCAAGGTCCAAATCCATGATCTAAGATGTGGAGAATACCGTTTGGGTAATTTGTTAGCAAAAGACACTGCTACCACCATATAGAAGGATTAGAATTCCAACAATGATGTTGAGACAAATACAGAAGACATACAAGAAGATGATCGTGTTGGGATTGAAACCTTTTGTGATCCTGATGATACACCTACCCTTCCCATATCTTCTCCCCCTCAAACTTTTGATATCCGTGACAACCCCCTATTTGACCAAGACATCTATGATAACCCACTCTTTGATCATGACCTCGATGAGGATATCCAACCATCATCTATCCATCCCACATGCCATGGGCCAGGGTATGAATCACCTATGGTGGCCTTTACTAAACCATCTTTCCAAGTCACTAAGGATGTGCAAGCTTCTTTTGACATTAACACTACCAAAAAGGATAGTATCAAAGACTCTATTGATGACATCACCACTACCATTCTCACTTCATCCATCTCATCCACATCCATCCACCTCGTAGACATGGATCAACAAGTATCACTCAAAGAAAATATAAAGGAGGCAAGTGAAGAATCAAAGGTAAAAATGCCTTTATCAAATGAAGATCCAAAATCAAAAGAAAGCATGCAAAGAAAGACAGATCAAGTAAAGTCCTTTAGCCAAAACAAAAATCTATTGGACAAATCAAAAAAAAAAGAGGATCAAGAAAAGTCTTTTAGCCAAAACAAAAAGCTATTGGAAAAAATAAAAAGAAAAAAAGATCTAGACAAGTCTCCTAGCCAACATAAAAAGCTATTAGACAAATCAAAAATAAAAGTCAAAAATAAAATCATGCAAAAGTCAATCTCCAAATATGCCTCTTCCCCACCAATCACTGGGGGCATCTATCAAAGAAGAAAATCAAAGAAAGAACTTGTTGATCTATGATCTCCCTCCATGTCACTCATGCCACATATCCCATTCCACTCATCCATGTTCACCTACTTGTCATATCATTACACTTCCATTGGTGATGCCTTTCAATGTGCCTTTGATCATAACCCCTTCATGTACTATAACTCATTGGTTTCCCAAGCTCATTTTCGTCTGAAGCTTGATGGCCCATGTATTTTCCACATTAGTGATCCTATCATAGCCTCTTTTATCTGTCATGTCTATCACCCTCCATACTTTCCACTCATACTATTTATTCCAATCAGATCCTTTCATCTAGTGTGGTCATTCACATAGGATCGGAGCATCATATCAGTCTTCAGATTAGGAACATATTAGCTATCCACACCTAAAGGGGATTTGTTTGATGAATCCCTCAAAAGGCTGCAACTCAAGAAATTCTACACCTGAATTATCCAATGCATCGGTAAAAGTCATAAAAAAATACAAAAACATAACAAAATGTCCTGAAAAAAATGGTTGCCTTGATGAAAACCTAGCAAACAGGTGTCTTGGTAACAACAAAAAAAATACAAAAAAATAAAAAAATCATAAAATCTAAAAAAGTGCAATAAAAACAAGTAGTGAAAACCTGGAAACAATCGCTATTTGTGATAGGTTAGTTTTTCCATCTATTTGAGCATGTCGACCATTCGCTTATCTTCCCATCATCAGAAAGTTGCATGTACATATCCTGGCATCGTGGTCATGTCTCACCCTAGATTGGGGGAAATAAAATTTGAGCTTGAATCAATAGACAAACAACAGTAAGACAAACACAACAAACACAATGATCACAGTACAACCCAACATTGAGCATCAATCACCATTAGTAATACATCAACCATCAAACATCAAACAACTAAATTAGTCCAATCCAAAACAAGCCTCAAATGGATGATGTTCCTTCTTAATCATGGCTCTATCACTATGGCACATGACTGTTCAACTGTTGAACTTTGATTTTTGTTACCATATCTTTGGAGCACCTCGATGATGTATCAAACTAGAGGAGCCAGGAAGGATTATTATTTTCTTTGTCTGATGTCTATGAGTTGATCACTACTATTGTGCAAATTGTCGCAGGACGTGCTCTACAAAGTATCACTAATGGCATTCAGAATTTTCATAGGAACATGGTTAACTCTTGTTTGTTTACACAGGTAATGCTCAAGTCATCTCGGTTTAATTATACTTAGATGCTTGTGTTAACTTGCAATATCAAACATCATGGAAGTAGTACTCAAGTCATCATGGTCTAAAATATGCCCATTGATTCTTGTACTCACTTTCAACATTTTGAAGGCTCAATGATGATAAAAAGCATGATAAATCAGCTATTACAATGACAACATTTGCATGTTAGATCTGCATGTTTAAGTTAGGTTGCATCCATGTCGGTTTGCATCTATATCTATGGGATATCCAAAGCTACAACAAATTTCACAATGATGTTATCTCTCACATTAATGGATTGAGTACATTTGACATTAAAAAAAAACACATCATTCTCATATAGTTGCACATCAGTTGCATCATCATTTTCATACATTAGAAAGCATTCTCACATCATATAATAATTCTCACATCATTCATCCATCCATGCATCACATCATAATATTTGCATTAGAAAATATAAAAAGAAATGCATTCCATCTCACTTGCATGATCAAAATCATCTCATTCATTATTAATGGATTAAGAAATTGGTCCATTAAGAAGATTGAAAGACATATCTGGTAGAGTAACAACAAAAAAATATCTATTTTAATAGGGGCATAATTGAACTTGATGCATCTATAATTGAGCCTGATGCATCACTAAAATCATTTATTCCTTTAATAAAATGGATCTTGGATTCACTTAAGAAGATTGAAAGACATATTCAGTAGAGTAAGATTTCCAAAAAAAAAAGTTGCTAAAAAACATGACCGATAACAAGGATATAATGCCATTGTTATGAACATCTAAAACCAATAGTGAAGATAGATTTGTCAGGATACATGAATTTTTTATTACTTAAATCCAAGACTGACAAAGGACTAGTTGGATCGGCATAATCATCACATGAACATACATAAAAATCTCACATCATTTGCATAATCAAATCCATATCGCATAGCATAAAACATCATCCATAAAGCATATAGAATCATCAATCATACATTATCATATCATCATAATCATCATGATCATCATCAAATAAACATAAAACGTCATCATTTTATCCATCATTCATCCATTCATTGCATCATTTATTTGCATTAGAAAAGTACAAAAACATAAATGCATCACATTTCATTGGCATAGTAAGATCCATCACATATATCATATAGGCATCATCCACAAAGCATCATAGAATCAAAACGCATTTGTTGCATCATCATTTGCATCCATAGCATATCATATCATCATCATATAGAACATCATATAAGCATCATAAAGCAGAAATAAAATGCATCCATCATAGGCATCCATCATGAAATCATAAACACATAGATCAATCATCACATTCGTTGCATATCATATATATCTCAAAATAATGTCAAGTGTACAAGGATATACAAATATCAAGAGGTACATCATCAAAAATGGCAGATATCATAATGTCTCAACTGAATTAGTGTATACATCAGGTCTCGGTACACCATCAAGTCTCTGAAGTACATTAATCAATCCTATATTGGGGCATATCAATCAATTAGAGAAGTCAAACCACATCGCCCAATCAAATTTGAATCTACCTGCACCAAATGCGGAAATCCTCCTATGATCATAACATATCACAAATCAATCAATCTATCAACCTAATCAGCTCTAATGCAATTTTGATCAAATCTCGTGAGCATTTATCATTGATCCTCGCCTATCATGAGGACAATCATCATCATAATCAATCTATCATTGATCCTCACCTATCATGAGGACACTCATCAATATCTTATCATTGACCCTCACCTATCATGAGGTCAATCATCATTATCCTATCATTGATCCTGTAACGCCCGCCACGAAACCCTAGATAATGTCATGTATACTTAATGGAAGTGAACAATTTTTTTTTAAAAAGTGTAATTAAACAAGTAAAGTAAACTACACTTATACATACATTCTCTAAGGTACGTGACGACACTTACTTACAATACCTATTACTAACAAAAGTTACTAAACATAACATAAGATTATTACTCATGAATTAAAGATCATACATCTATTAACATTAAAATACATTACATAAAATATAAGGTACAATAATGATCATTTCATACATTGCATCTATTCAATAATACAATTACAACTCTCATTTCCAAATGAGATAGTTTCAACAAAAGTATTACAATTATAAATTACAAAGATTCTCCTCAAATACAATTGAGGAGTGATACAATTACAAATTACAAGGTATCGAATAGATACAAGTGAGAACATGATAGAATTAAAAATTCACTGGTACACACGAGCTTTCCAATCATAAAGTACTTGTCATCACGAATAAGAACTGGGGACCCAACAGTGAAAGCTGCACGTTCCACCCAACCATGTGGTACCCGAAGGACCAACCCCCATGCACTAAGAGATAGTAAAAGAGCTTCCTAGGAAAAAACTATAACCTCTAAACATAGGCAAATACAATATTAAACTACACAAGTACAAAACTTACAAAATGGTTACAATGCTTCCAGATAACAATGATCAACTACATAGTACAACAAACTGATTGACGGTTGTCATAGAAAGACTCACACATAATTTGTTATGAGTTACCCTGGCTCAGCCTTCCTAAGCTACCGAACCCCCATCCTGGGTTACCCTAGCTTTCCTCTACTAGCTACTGGACCCCCATACAAACTATGCTTCTCGTCTCATCTCAAGCCTTAACAAGCACGAGTCATGAGAGAGACATTCATTATATTAATTAGTTTGAAAGGATTTTTTTCCCATTAATTCCTTTTTAAGTTATCACTTGATTAAACCCTAAGTGAGTTACCCTGGCCCCCCTTCATGTGCTAGACCCCCACAAAGAGCTACTCTCCTACTGACAACCTAAGGAATCAATTCCACTAACATTGCGTAAACCAAGTGCACATAACCAATTACAAATACCAACTTAATAACAATGTACAACACAACCTGTTCATAGAACTAGGTGACCATACTTGATAAAATACCACGCCCGCTACCCAAGTTATTTCAAAGCTAAATCAACATAAGTTACAATCCCCATCTCAAAGAAACATATATGGAAGTCTTACATAAACAAATAATGTCATTTTCCCAATGACGAGAATGAGAGAGA
>VDFB02009457.1:0-48098 GCA_007258455.2 Sequoia sempervirens | reverse complement strand
CTACCAACCCTTCGGGAAGCTACTCTTTTTCTTTGGCTATCTCTTTGTTGTCCCTTTCTCATGCCCCCTCTCCCTTTTGGGCCAAGGCTTAGATAAAACACCTAACTCCCAAAGTTAACATATTTTTTTGGATCCTTCTTTAGAATAAAGTGCTCACGGTTGAAAATCTTTGCAAGCATGGTTTTCAGATCCCTAACCAATGCTACTTGTGTAAGGAAGAGGCGGAAAATGCAAACCACTTATTTCTTCATTGTCTATTTGTAGGCTAAACAAAAAGGGTTTAATACATGGCAAAACCTCAATGAGTTGGGAGCTGACATTAGAGCCTTGATCGAGTATGATAGTATCCATGGGAAAGTTGCCACTTTTTGCAATGATGAAGAAGAATAAGGCCAAGAACAGAGTCATCAATAGATTTGATGGGGCCACAATTATTAACTCTATTGGATGTAAGAACCGACACATATTGTGGGTAATTTGGTTCAGCTACTACATTTTGATTCAGGGTATTAGCTCTGCTAGCAATGCAAGTAAGGTGAATGAGATAATGGGGGGAAGTATGAAAAGAGTTGAGCTAACCAGATATGAAATGCATAGGCAAAACCCAAAGGTTTGGAGGAAAATAGAGCGTGGTGGGCTTCTTCCATTCATTGAGAAGCTTCATGGCCTAGACCCAAAAGCCACTGCGTATTTTGCTAAATATTGGAGGAATGGAGAAATTGTTTTGGTAGGAAGGTCAGTGTGGATGAGAATCTCATTGGGGAGGTCACTAGTCTTTTGATGGAAGGGATGAAGTTCTTCCGTGACATAAATTTTTTTGATGAGGCTATCATTAAGTTTTCCAAAAAAGATAAGGAAAAGAACAAGTTGATTAAAATTTCCAGTAGCTATTTTGATGTTGATTCTATCAAGGATTTATGGAGGAAAGTTCTCAGAATTATAATGGAATACATCACATTGGACGGTAGATTTACCAAAGTCTACGACTACCATTTTTCCCTCCTTAATCATTTTTTCCACAAGGTTAGGATTTCCTTCCCTCACTATTTGTGTTGCTCATTGAGTAATAGTATGGAATATCATAAAAAGAGTCCTAGGAAATAGCCTGTCTTGCATACCGGCCTCATTCTGCTTATTTATGAACATTTTAAAAACATGTCGGCTTTGTCTAATCTTGTCTCGGCTTCGGCCTTTGAAGATTATGATACTGATGTTAGCATGTTTGAGGAAAAAGACAACCAAGATTCTGATTGGAAAGATAACCATGATATTGATTTGAAGTTTATGTTATCTTGATGTTAGCATGTTTGAGGAAAAAGACAACCAAGATTTTGATTTGAAGTTTATGTTTGAGCAAAAAGACAACTAGGATACTATAATGTTGTATCTTTATTCGGCTTTGTATTTTTTCCTTTACCAAAAACAATGTGGCAAGGTTTCATGATGAAATACTAATCTAGGGGAGAGGGCCCAGTACCTAAGCATGTTTCAATAGAATTGTGATAGTAGTTGTTTATATAATGCCCAATATTGGACCAATAGTTGTGACTTTAAAGTTGTTAGTGTTGATGATGACTACCCATAATTAAACAAAATGTATTCCTTTTATCTAAAAAGAAACCAATCATGTGATTCCACATCAGTGCTCAAAGAAACATGTTGTGAATGCACAAGTATTGGTCTCACTTTTTTTGGGCCTTTTTGGACACCTTGACAAAAAGCATGCTGATGTGGCATCATATTTGATGATGTGGCCCTAAAACCTTAGTTATAAATAGGGAACTTGCCAAGTAAGTTGTTGTAAAAAATATGGAGTGATTTGAAATTTCTACGTAGGATAATTAGAAGCACAAAGTTAGGGTGCACAACTACTGGGTCCTCTCCCCTAGTGAAAAGTTAATGTTAATTTTTTATTTCATCGCGGTCATAGGATTGCCCAAAAATTTTCCTCATGTTGTGGAAAGAATCTGAGCATTCAATTCATGGTTATAATATATGTTCACCTGTACCATATAAAATTGGGAAAAAACAAGGCTATTACAAAGATGTGAAGAAACGGTCACTTATGTTCAATCTAAATAATCAAAAAATCAATATTAAAAAATATGATGCAAGTAGTCAAGAGTTGCACATGCAACGCTAAACAAATGGAAAGATCTTATTTCTCCAAATTGATATTCAAGTTGATCATTGTTTGTTCATCACCAAAGATGGGAATATTGCTTCCATTGGCAATTTACTTACAGTTAGCAACTTCATGTTGAATGTAGATAGAGAGAATGGAAGATAGTTACAACCATTCCTAAAATCCCATGAATTGTTCAACAAAATACCTCAAAGAATTGTGAACTCAGCTAATGTCATGGTCGACATGCATGAAAAATATAGTAACATAGATAACACCAAAAAAAAATTCATCTCATGGAATGGAATGGTTTGCAAATTGAATCCTTGGCTTTCAATGATAAATATTTGAAGACTCTTGTGAAGATAAGACTCATAATTGATATTATCACATTCATTGAAGGAATAGAGGCTGACAAGATTTTTGGCACTCTTCACAAGTTAGGACCTTTGTTATCTCATTGCATAGAGCCTAGAAGGTCGAATACTACATGAGATGGTTCAATGTTATAATATTGATATTGCCAAATATCCTTTGAAGATGTCAAAAGAAGTTAACCACTTTCCATCTCTTGAAACTAATAGGATCAAGTGTAAAGCAAATAGAGGAACAATTACTACCAAGGTCCATTATCACTAATATAACAAAGGACAAGTGGATTATAGATGTGGCCTTCTATCTAGTTGATTATGTTATTTCCTTGTAACAGATAATTATGTCATATTTCTTGAACTACCGTCAAGATACTATGCAGAGAACATGTTGAGAGTTGAGTCTTCTCCTCTATACAATTTTGAATAAGATCCTGAATCAAGTATATTCATGCACATAATGTCAGGAGATATAGGGGAGATAGTAACATTGGTTGAGGTGTCATTTTGTGGCATTCCACTTCATAAATTCTTACAAGGACAAAAATAAGGATCTTAGAGAAGATTGGATACTAAAGGTATGTTAGCATTTATAGGAATCTTAAAGCTAATCCCAAACATCAAGTGTATCCTATTTTTAAGTGCTTCGAGAATTGGTGTTTTTTGGTTGTGTGGTAAGGAGTGACAATTCCTTCTAAAATGTATTTGTCAAACTAATGGATGAATACCAAAGGAAGTTAATGAATTACTTAATAGTATATTGGAGGATAATTTGTTAGTGAATTTAAATGGATTTCTTTTATTCGAACAACCATCTAAAGTGGATCTTTGATATGGTGATTTTTGGACTAACAAGGCTTGGATTAAAGAGGGTTTGATTTTGAACATCATATTCCTTCTCTAATACATGCCATTTATGTTTTCCTATATGAAATATGTTTTAGTTATTACTATGCCATGAAGAGGGAAATTTTAGACAATACTCAATGCCAAGAATGTCTTTAGAAATTATTTGAAATAAAGCAGACTGAGATGGATAATTACCTCAATGTAACTCATAACTTAAAAGTTATAAGGTTTCAAGTTGTTTTTTTGTAAAAGTGACAGTCACTTATTCTAAGTAGAAGTTATAAATTGAGCCTTATTTTTGGAAAAGTGATGTAAAACATAACCAAATAAGGTTTATTATTTTCAAAACCATTTGATTTCAAAAAGCTAGTTGAGGTAGTTACCAAATGGTTACTAGTTAGTTATCAAGGAAATCCTATAAATACAAGGATCTTGCTATTATAAAGGAGAGTTTTTCCAAAGGGAGAAACCCTAGATAAATTTTTAGAGAGACTTTTTGATGAATCTTGAATTTACACTTTGTATAGAAAGGGTTTTTGAGATTGTATATTTTCATAAAGATAATAAAGAGTGCATTTAGTTTGTATGTTCTAAATGTGTTTCCAAGTTATTATTATTGATTTATTATAAGTTAAGTTGGTAATCCCTTTGTATAATTATAGAATCCATTGGTCATTTATTCAAATAATATATGCAATTGATGAAACATAGTCATACCCTGGTATCTTGGTGTGAATGTGCTAAGGTAACTTATTTCCTCGTATGTTGAAATTTATTATCCTTCTTTCATCATTTTTATTATATTAGAAAAATATGTTTTTATAAGGGACCTGACACCCCAAAATACAAAATGCTGCTACAAAAAAATAAAACACAACCAAACAACAACATAATGTTCAATAGCTACATAATAGGAAGTAGCAGACCAGAACAAAAAAGACAACAGAAAAATAGTAGGCTATTTTAGACTATTTAGGGCCTTTGCCACTTCCAACTCTTGTTGATAATACTTATCAACCATCATCAGTAGTTCCTCCTTCTCCTCATCAAAAATTTTCTTCTTTTTGCCCCTAGTGCGGGCACTTGAACCCTGTTCAACTTCCACAATAGAAAATTTATCTTTATCCTTACCCTACAGCTCATTCACTTTGTTGTTGGAACCATGACCACCAATCACTTGATCTTCCCTAAGATTATGAAGTTTTTCAATGAGGATCTTTAAGGTCTTCGCACTATTTTGAATGGAGACTTGACTTATCTTTAGGATCTTATCAATATTGGCCTTGAAATTTTGTTCAATTTCCTAAATACGAGCTTCATGCTCCCCTTTAAGCCCCCTAAAATCTTCCTCAAGCTCCAAGATTTTATGGTAAAAGCACAAAGTTGTGTCACACTTTCAGCCAACTTATCATCACAACTTAATTTAAATATTTCTAACTAAAAATCAATTTTGGTCAAACATGTGATCTAGAGTAAGATTCATTCTAGCTAAGTTCGATACTTCCAAAACTTTCTCAACTAAAACTATTGGCTAAAAATATATGGAGCACCACTTTGAGTCCAATTTACCAAAAAAATAAAATTATTTGAAAAACTTGAAGTTTCAATAACTCCTACTAATGTAAATAACAATTTTTAAAAAAATATTAAAATACCCTTTTGTATATCCATAAGTGTAGTTTTCAAAACTATATTTATTTTAATAGTTAAATTATTATTTATGTATAAACCTAAAATCAATCAAGACAATTAATTAATTAAATACTAGTTATTTAATTAATTACCCCTTTTATTTCATCTACTTATAAATAAATTCCAATTTTATTTATATAGTTCATATTCTTCTAATTCTTCAATCTAATATTTTAATTCCTAATTTGAATTTAGGCACATGTTGGACACTTGGAAATTTCACACATTTTATTCTCCCACACACTTGGCAATTTCACACATTTTATTCTCCCACACACTTGTCCTTTTCACACATTTTATTCTCCCACACATTTGGCATGTTGCCTTTGGTCAAGGGAACATCCTCCATGATTCTTCCATCTCCATTGTTCATCTCTCATGTTTGAATCTTGACCGTTGATTGCTGCCACATCACAAGATGCTTTGGAAATCCTATAAATACAACCCCTCTCTATAGCATTTTATCAATCAATCACATCTTTTAGCAAGTTTATTATGCAAGAATAACATTGGAGCAATTTGGAGCATTCATAGTTGGAGCATTTTAGCATTTTGATTAGTTTATCATTCTAACTTAGAATTATGTCTTAGTTATAGTTGCATTGTATTTATTATGTTAGCTTTCATATAGCATTCTCATCATAACATTTAGCATCATAATCTTAGCATAATCTTCATTTTATCATAACATTAATATCATAGAATCATGGCTTTAATCACATAGTTTCATGTAGTACTTAGATTCTTGCATTCTATATAGCATCTCATTTTTCAAGTTGTCATTTTAACAACCATAGTGCACATACAAAATCTGAGAGCCAATATGGTTTAATAAATCCTTGAGAATAGAGAACAATGAAACATTTTTAGAGATTTGTTTGCTGCAAATAGTACAGTTTATGATTCAAATATTTAATATAATACGTCTCATTGGTGTTTGTGTGTTTTAATTATTGATTTATTTACTCTCCCACAAATTCACACACATAAAATGGCACCCATCATGGGGCACACCCCCATTTCTAACAATTTTCTAGAAAATTTCATGTAAACAAGTTGGGCGTGACGTTTTAGCACAATCGTGAGTTCTTCCGACGCATTTGACAAATATTTCGATGCATATGATCTATGTTCCAATGCATACGAAATTTATTTAGGTGCATCCAACAAATCTTTTAGCATGTTCAGAGAGTCTTTCAGTGCATTCATTACTTTTCTTTCTTTTGATTAAGATAGGAATCTAGCTTAATTAGAAGGTTAAAGAACACCATGTTTTATGTGCTTGATGAATGGTAGGCATTTTCTCTCCCCTTAACTGGGTGACCAAAAAGCCAGACCCATTCTTTTTTATTTTATTTTATCCATAGAGGGTCTACCTTGTGGGAAAAAGTAATCACCCTTGAGGGAATGACCCAACCGATAACAAACTAAAGCCAAGTAACTTCCAACTGGGATATAAATGTGGGTACTTGAGCAAATTTCAAGTATCACGAGGATTGTTCAAACAAGAAGGGCGACAATGGTCTCTTGCTGTATGGATGATCCCCCATGAATGGAATGCCTAAATACTATAACCCTTTGTTATAGCAAGGCCAAAATCCTTAATCTATTTACTGGTGCAGGAACGATCGCTCTGAAGCCATCCCACATTTTTATGGCTTTTAGTAGAAATGGGAAGTATTCCATGGGAGTTTCATGGGTATTGATGCTTGGTTGCCCTGAGAAGTGAGTGTCATGGAGGGGAACCAGGGGGATCAAGCATCTAATCATCCACTAAAATTAGGCGCAACTAGAGTAAAATCCAAGTGGGAATCCAGTGAATATTGTCCTACATAGCCTTAGGTTGACATGCTTGATGTGTTTTACTAATGTGTTTTCAAAAGAATTTCAAAACATCACACAATGGAAGTGAAAGCCTTGATTCAAAAACCATCCATTTGAACACTTGATTCTTACAACTTACAAGTTAGAAACCAAGGAAAATCCATTGTTCAACAAATTACAACTTGGTAACATTTAGATTCATGGAGTAAAAAAAAGATAAACTGCCAAAAACATTGAAATTTTTCAAAATAGCGCATTTGTCTTTTGTTCTAGCGCATCTAGTTAGTTTTAGAATGCATCTGTGCAGTCTTTTAGCGCATCGACCCTCTATTTTAGCACGTTTAGGAAATATTATAGCGCATCTGTGCAATCTTCCAATGCATCCATACACTGTTCTGGCGTATCCACCACTTTTTCCAACACATCTAACTCATATTTTAGCACATAGACCCTTTGTTACAGCGCATACACTACATATTTTAGTGCATAGACCCTCTATTTTGGCGCATCTAGGAAATCCTATAGTGCATCTGAGTCATATTTTAGCACATAGACCCTTTGTTATAGCGCACATATGAAGTATTCAAGTGCATCTGTCAAATCTTTTAGCGCATCTGGGCTCTGTTTTAGCGCATCCGCTAAATGCAAAACCTGAGAGTTAAGTTTATCCCTTGTTTCACAATTTGAACTAGAAGTAAATCTTTTTCCAATCCAAAATCATTCCTTAGGTACCACAAAGTCTAAATTTTTTAAAACTAACCTCTACAAGTGGAATTCTCCAATCTAAACCTAGATCTAAACATCTCAAAGTTCCTAAATCATCAAACCTATCATCACTTTTGATTGTTAAGCCTAGTTTCATCATCAAGATTTGCCATCCTCTCATCATGAAACGAAGCTATATAATCAAATTAAACTTAGTCTCATCAATAGAATTTGTCATTCTATTTGACTTAGTTTTAATCCTTGGTACTATTCCAAATAAAGATCAAAGTTTAGTCAAATTATAACACTTGTATGCATGTTCAAACAAGGTTACAAAAGTAGAAACTCAAGGAAAAAGAACTTGAAACACAAAACATTGGAACTCAAAACATCGAAACCCAAAGCATCAAAACTCTGAACATCGAAACTCCAAACATTGAAACCCAAAACACCATGGTTGAACCTGAAAAGAATCCTTTCCATGGAAGCCATAACAATGAAGGGGATGAAATAACTGAGGAAGACATTCAAAATGTTGAACAAGATCCAAACTTCCACAAATTCTTAGAAAATATTTTTGAAAGAAATGGGGAAAAATACTTACTAATGCTAGCTAAACAAGGTGTCAAATTGCCTGATGACTTTGATGTTAACCAATTGAAAGCACCTCCTAAAAAGCCTGAAATAGAAAAAGTGGTTGCCCTAACTCAACAAATGATAAACCTCCAACAACAAATTCTTGACATGCAAAGGGGAAATTCAAAATGATACTTGCTCCAAGACATTTGTCCATATCCTTTTCATCAATCCATCAACATGATCCCTTTTCCAAAATATTGTGAATTCCCAAAGTATGATAAATACAAGGGTAAAATAGATCCAATAGATCATGTGAGGTAATTTATAATCATGAGTCTTGAATTTGTGCACAAAGAAACCTACTTGATGTGATTGTTTCCACGAAGCCTAGATGGACAATGCCTTGAATGGTTTTCTAAACTTACACCACCCATCAAAACCTTTGAAGAGTTGGTTAACAAATTCATCACTCAATACTCCTATAACATTCAACATGAGATCACAATGAAAGACCTTTGCAATACCAAACAAAAGAAGGGTGAATCATTCCTCATATTCTTGCAAAGGTGGAGAAGGTTGTTTGCAAGATATTCTTGTCCCATACCAGAAAAAGAAAAGACAAAAATATTTATCGACAACCTAAGTGATGAGATGAGTTACAGATTGGAATTACAATGTCCACCTACCTTCAAAAAAATTATTGAGAATGGAATTAAAATCAAAGAAGCTTTGGTCAAATGAGGAGTCATAAAACTTTATAATGATAACAACTAATCAAACTCCACCAATTACAACAATGATAAACCAATTTTTTGGCAATGAAATAAGAATGTTGGTAACCATGACACTTCAGTTGAAACCCAAAATGCCAAAATGGCATTTAAATTGACAGTAGTTTCCACCAAGACAAATCAAAACAACCAAAGCACCAACCAAAACAATAATAAAAACAATGTTGAAATCAAACCACCACCATACCGAACATCCTCAAATCATTGAAAATTAACACCTTTGGGACAGTCACTCGAATCAGCATTGAAAGAGCTTCTTGAAGCTAAAGTCAACATTATTGGAAGCATGAGATTATAACCCACAAGTCAAACCATCCTGGTGGAATGATGCCCATTACTGTGATTTTCATCGAAACAAAGGACACAAGACAAATGACTATATACAACTGAAACATTTGATACAAGACTTGATTGATAACAAGACCATATTTGTAGGACCCCAATGAAAAATGATCATGGAGCATTCAAGAACCCTCTACCAAACTATGAAAAAGGGGAATCTTCTTCATCAAACAACAAAGGAAAGAATGTAAATTATGTCTATGACACTACCATTCTTAACATTTCTACAGTTCACAATCGAATTCATGATAAACAAGACATTGTACCAGCTAATTTAAAAAAAATTCAATCCCAAGCTATGGTGGGACACATGACCACACCTCATTTCCTATCATTTACTGAAAATGATGATGCATCACTCACCCATCCACATAATGCTCCACTTCATATTGAGGTTTTGATCCATAAATTTCTAGTCAAACGTGTTCTAATAGATGGAGGAGTTGGTTTAAATATTTGTTCTTTAAAGTTTATAAATGCATTGGGATATTCAAAAAATGTAATAGACTCTAATGAAAAGATTACCATGAAGGGATATGATGCAGAGGAGCGCTTATCTAAAGGATCAGTTACTTTACCAATCAGAGTTGTCCCTATGGTGAAAGATGTGGTTTTCCAAGTCCTTGATCTCCCCTTGACCTATAATATCCTCCTTGGAAGACTGTGGATACATGAAATGCAAGCAATATCCTCTACATACCATTAATGTTTGAAGTTTTATCATGAAGGAGTTGAAATCACAATACAAGGAGATCCTAATTCTTTCATGTATGGCCATAATTTAAGTCCTAAAGCTGAAACCCCTTGTAATTGTGAAGTACCTTCTTCCCAAACACATGTTGATCCTGAATCCTTAAAATCATCTACCACAGTTACTGCACTATCAAACCCCAAGGTCCAAATCCATGATCTAAGATGTGGAGAATACCGTTTGGGTAATTTGTTAGCAAAAGATGCTACTACCACCATATAGAAGGATTAGAATTCCAACAATGATGTTGAGACAAATACATAAGACATACAATAAGATGATCGTGTTGGGATTGAAACCTTTTGTGATCCTAATGATACACCTACCCTTCCCATATCTTCTCCCCCTCAAAATTTTGATATCCGTGACAACCCCCTATTTGACCAAGACATCTATGATAACCCACTCTTTGATCATGACCTCGATGAGGATATCCAACCATCATTTGTCCATCCCACATGCCATGGGCTAGGGTATGAATCACCTATGGTGGCCTTTACTAAAAATTCTTTCCAAGTCACTAAGGATGTGCAAGCTTCTTTTGACATTAACACTTCCAAAAAGGATAGTATCAAAGACTCTATTGATGACATCACCACTACCATTCTCACTTCATCCATCTCATCCACATCCATCCACCTCGTAGACATGGATCAACAAGTATCACTCAAAGAAAATATAAAGGAGGCAAGTCAAGAATCAAAGGTAAAAATGCCTTTATCAAATGAAGATCCAAAATCAAAAGAAAGCATGCAAAGAAAGACAGATCAAGTAAAGTCCTTTAGCCAAAACAAAAATCTATTGGACAAATCAAAAACAAAAGAGGATCAAGAAAGGTATTTTAGCCAAAACAAAAAGCTATTGGACAAAACAAAAAGAAAAAAAGCTCTAGACAAGTCTCCTAGCCAACATAAAAAGCTATTAGACAAATCAAAAATAAAAGTCAAAAATAAAAGCATGCAAAATTCAATCTCCAAATATGCCTCTTCCCCACCAATCACTGGGGGCATCTATCAAAGAAGAAAATCAAAGAAAGAACTTGTTGATCTATGATATCCCTCCATGTCACTCATGCCACATATCCCATTCCACTCATCCCTGTTCACCTACTCGTCATATCATTACACTTCTATTGGTGATGTCTTTCAATGTGCCTTTGATCATGACCCCTTCATGTACTATAACTCATTGGTTTCCCAAGCTCATTTTCGTCTGAAGCTTGATGACCCATGTATTTTCCACATTAGGGATCCTATCATAGCCTCTTTTATCTGTCATATCTATCACCCTCCATACTTTCCACTCATACTATTTATTCCAATCGGATCCTTTCATCTAGTGTGGTCATTCACATAGGATCGAAGCATCATATCAGTCTTCAAATTAGGAGCATATTAGCTATCCACACCTAAAGGGGATTTGTTTGATGAATCCCTCAAAAGCCTGCAGCTCAAGAAATTATACACCTGAATTATCCAATGCATCGGTAAAAGTCCTAAAAAAATACAAAAACATAAGAAAATGTCCTGAAAAAAATGATTGCCTTGATGAAAACCTAGCAAACAGGTGTCTTGGTAACAACAAAAAAATACAAAAAAAGAAAAAAATCTGAAAATCTGAAAAAGTGCAATAAAAACAAGTAGTGAAAACCTAGCAACAATCGCTATTTGTGATAGGTTAGTTTTCCATCTATTTGAGCATGTCGACCATTCGCTTATCTTCCCATCATCAGAAAGTTGCATGTACATATCCTGGCATCGTGGCCATGTCTCACCCTAGACTGGGGGAAATAAACTTTGAGCTTGAATCAACAAACAAACAACAGTAAGACAAACACAACAAACACAATGATCACAGTACAACCCAACATTGAGCATCAATCACCATTAGTAATACATCAACCATCAAACATCAAACAGCTAAATCAGTCCAATCCAAAACAAGCCTCAAATGGATGATGTTCCTTCTTAATCATGGCTTTATCACTATGGCACATGATTGTTCAACTGTTGAACTTTGATTTTTGTTACCATATCTCTGGAGAACCTCGATGATGTATCAAACTAGAGGAGCCAGGAAGGATTATGATTTTCTTTGTTTGATGTCTGTGAGTTGATCACTACTATTGTGCAAATTGTCGCAGGACGTGCTCTACAAAGTATCACTAATGGCATTCAGAATTTGCATAGGAACATGGTTAACTCTTGTTTGTTTACGTAGGTAATGCTCAAGTCATCTTGGTTTAATTATACCTAGATGCTTGTGTTAACTTGCAATATCAAACATCATGGAAATAGTACTCAAGTCATCATGGTCTAAAATATGCCCATTGATTCTTGTACTCACTTTCAACATTTTGAAGGCTCAATGATGATAAAAAGCATGATAAATCAGCTATTACAATGACAACATTTGCATGTTAGATTTGCATGTTTAAGTTAGGTTGCATCCATGTCAATTTGCATCTGTATCTATGGGATATCCAAAGCTACAACAAATTTCACAATGATGTTATCTCTCACGTTAATGGATTGAGTACATTTGACATTAAACAAAAACACATCATTCTCATATAGTTGCACATCAGTTGCATCATCATTTTCATATATTAGAAAGCATTCTCGCATCATATAATAATTCTCACATCATTCATCCATCCATGCATCACATCATAATATTTGCATTAGAAAATATAAAAAGAAATGCATTCCATCTCACTTGCATGATCAAAATCATCTCATTCATTATTAATGGATTAAGAAATTGGTCCATTAAGAAGATTGAAAGATGTATCTGGTAGAGTAACAACAAAAAAATCTCTATTTTAATAGGGGCATAATTGAACTTGATGCATCTATAATTGAGCCTGGTGCATCACTAAAATCATTTATTCCTTTAATAAAATGGATCTTGGATTCACTTAAGAAGATTGAAAGACATATTCAGTAGAGTAAGATTTCCAAAAAAAAAGTTGCTAAAAAACATGACTGATAACAAGGATATAATGCCATTGTTATGAACATCTAAAACCAGTAGTGAAGATAGATTTGTCAGGATACATGAATTTTTTATTACTTAAATCCAAGACTGACAAAGGACTAGTTGGATCGGCATAATCATCACATGAACATACATAAAAATCTCACATCATTTGCATAATCAAATCCATATCACATAGCATAAAACATCATCCATAAAGCATATAGAATCATCAATCATACATTATCATATCATCATTGCATAATCATCATAATCATCATGATCATCATCAAATAAACATAAAACGTCATCATTTTATCCATCATTCATCCATTCATTGCGTCATTTATTTGCATTAGAAAAGTACAAAAACATAAAATGCATCACATTTCATTGGCATAGTAAGATCCATCACATATATCATATAGGCATCATTCACAAAGCATCATAGAATCAAAACGCATATGTTGCATCATCATTTGCATCCATAGCATATCATATCATCATCATATAGAACATCATATAAGCATCATAAAGTATAAATAAAATGCATCCATCATAGTCATCCATCATGAAATCATAAACACATAGATCAATCATCATATTCGTTACATATCATATATATCTCAAAATAATGTCAAGTGTACAAGGATATCCAAATATCAAGAGGTACATCATAAAAAATGGCAGATATCATAATGTCTCAACTAAATCAGTATATACATCAGGTCTCGGTACACCATTAAGTCTCAGTTCATTAATCAATCCTATACTGGGGCATATCAATCAATCAGAGAAGTCAAACCACATCGCCCAATCAAATCTGAATCCGCCTGCACCAAATGCGGAAATCCTCCTATGATCATAACATATCACAAATCAATCAATCTATCAACCAAATCAGCTCTAATGCAATTTTGATCAAATCTCGTGAGCATTTATCATTGATCCTCGCCTATAATGAGGACAATCATCATCATAATCAATCTATCATTGATCCTCACCTATCATGAGGACACTCATCAATATCCTATCATTGACCCTCACCTGTCATGAGGTCAATCATCATTATCCTATCATTGATCTTGTAACGCCCGCCACAAAACCCTAGATAATGTCATGTATACTTAACGAAAGGGAACAATTTTTTTTTTAAAAGTGTAATTAAACAAGTAAAGTAAACTACACTTATACATACATTCTCTAAGGTACGTGATGACACTTACTTACAATACCTATTACTAACAAAAGTTACTAAACATAACATAAGATTATTACTCATGAATTAAAGATCATACATCTATTAACATTAAAATACATCACATAAAATATAAGGTACAATAATGATCATTTCATACATTGCATCCATTCAATAATACAATTACAACTCTCATTTCCAAATGAGATAGTTTCAACAAAAGTATTACAATTATAAATTACAAAGATTCTCCTCAAATACAATTAAGGAGTGATACAATTACAAATTACAAGGTATCCAACAGATACAAGTGAGAACATGATAGAATTACAAATTCACTGGTACACACGAGCTTTCCAATCATAAAGTACTCATCATCACGAATAAGAACTGGGGACCCAACAATGTAAGCTGCACATTCCACCCAACCATGTGGTACCTAAAGGACCAACCCCCGTGCACTAGGAGATAGTAAAAGAGCTTCCTAGGCAAAACCTACAACCTCTAAACATAGGCAAAAACAATATTAAACTACACAAGTACAAAACTTACAAAATGGTTACAATGCTTCCAAATAACAATGATCAACTACATAGTACAACAAACTGATTGACGGTTGTCATAGAAAGACTGTCACACATAATTTGTTATGAGTTACCCTGGCTCAGCCTTCCTAAGCTACCGGACCCCCATCCTGGGTTACCCTAGCTTGCCTCTACTGGCTACCGGACCCCCATACAAACTATGCTTCTCGTCTCATCTCAAGCCTTAACAAGCGCATGAGTCATAAGAGAGGCATTCATTATATTAATTAGTTTGAAAGGATTTTTTTCCCATTAATTCCTTTTTAAGTTATCACTTGATTAAACCCTAAGTGAGTTACCCTGGTGCCCCTTTGTGTGCCAGACCCCCACAAAGAGCCACTCTCCTACTGACAACCTAAGGAATCAATTCCACTAACATTGGGTAAACCAAGTGCACATAACCAATTATAAATACCAACTTAATAACAATGTACAACACAACCTGTTCATAGAACCAGGTGACCATACTTGATAAAATACCACGCCCGCTACCCAAGTTATTTCAAAGCTAAATCAACATAAGTTACAATCCCCATCTCAAAGAAACATATCTGGAAGTCTTACATAAACAAATAATGCCATTTTCCCAACGACGAGAATGAGAGAGATAACATAACAAAAAGACAATTTAGGAAAATTAATAACTTGCTTTAGGATTTCCTAAATCCAAGTAAAGCAATTACCTTTTACATGTAATCAATTAGAATGATTAATATTACTTTAAAAAAAAAAAAAAAGAAGCTTAAACTAATTGTTTTCTTTAACTTCCTCGATTACAACTAATGTTAAAAATCATTTTTTTCTAATAACATCATTCTCTTATAAAATCAATATTTGCATCATTATAATAAAATAATCTTAAAGTAACTATATTTAAATATAAATTAAACATATATATAATTATATATTTAATGTATATACAATTATATATATTTATATTTAAATATATATTTTAAAAAAAACTATTTAAATTCCAAATCATAAATATATTTCAATTATTTAATTAACATCCAAGTATTTGTCAATTAACTATGCAAATAAAATATACATATATATTTATATAATATATATTATAGATAATATATATATAATATATATTATAGATAATATATATATTTTATATATTATAGATAATATATATATAATATATATTTTATATATTATAAATAATATATATATAATTTATATTATATAAAATAATAAAAAAAATAAAAATAAAAAGTCCACGCAACCCCCAATACAGGGACGCAGGGTCCAACTTCCCCATGGGCATGGGGCAGCCCTCCCCGAAACCATATAAAATTTAATTTTTTTTTCTATTATATTTTTTTTTTTCAAAAGAAAAATCCCCTATTTCTGGTAATTTCCATAACATAATTTATTTATTTTGACAAATAATTTTTTTTCCAGAAAAATTTCCCGACATACAAAGTTTACATAAATAAAATGTTTTCTACAGAAATAACTTCATTTTCCAGCACAAATTCTAATTTCAATTTCTAAATTGTAATGAAAAATTTCAACTCTAGACACAAATATTTTCTATTTATTTTTTTTTCATTTTGAATTTCCTATTGTTTAGATTCTTTTCCCTACAACCGATCTAAGGTTTTCTCCATTTTTCTATAGAGATTTTCAAGAATTCTCAGCTAGATTTACAACCTCTTCAAAAAAATCAAAACTTCTAAAAAAAACAAAGCAATTAAAGGAACCTATTTTTGAAGCTTGAAGAAATACAATTTGATGTTGTGCTTCCTTGCCAAATCCAAAATTCCAGATCCTCTTTCCAAAATCTTCACTTCCAAATCCAAAAATATATATGAAATAGAGAGAAAACCTTCCTTCTCTTTTTAACCGCAAATTTTCTAAAAAAAATAAAAATATCTCCAATTAATTTTCCTCAACTTTAGTCAAAAAAATTTAAATATCCCCTCAACCACCATAGTTATTTCCCCCTTATGCATTTTCTAGATGTTTTGCTTTTTAAATGATTTAAAATAAAATTTCATTTCAAATAAATTTAAATCTTTTAATTTATGCATTTTACAAAACAACTTTAACTATTTAATCTATTTAACCAATAATTTTAATTTAATTAATTAATTTATCTGTTTACTAAGATTTAATTATTTAATTTATTTAATCAACAACATAAGTTTAATTAATTAATTAATTTAATCAACAAAATAAATATAATTAATTAATTTATTTACTTAATAACATAAATTTAACCACGGGGGTTAAATTAACTAAATTAAATAACAATTTTAATCTAAATACATAAATTAACATTACCACCACTTAAATATTAATTCCCACATATAATTTCCACCGATAATCAATTATCAAAACATCAAGGATGACATGACCCAACAACAAACCAAACACAAACTGACGACACACTATGACTGGGTTGTGGTTTGACAAGGGAACCCCGTTACTATCTCCTAATCAACAATACCGTTGGGATATGGACATGCTCAGACCTATGAAACCAAGTGGAGACGATGTCCTATACCTACAATCTTGTAATCAAAACGAATGTTGTACATGGATAAAACATAATAGTCACACCGTGAAGAGAAATCACATAATCACTGAGTGCTCGCATGCGAGTGATGTAATCTCGTCCCCTTCACCTATACAGTCACATCAAGACTGACGAAAGTAAAGCATCATTAATCAACAGATAAGCATATATCAATATCAACAACTATGCTAATCAAAATCATAACATGAAACATAACATCCATATAGTGCAGAACATCTCATCATAGTATAACATCCACATCACTTTAAAGCCAACAATCATAAAACAATAACAAATATCTGAGTCTCAAAATAAACACACTATCTAATAGCATAGCAAATCAGAGGGGTGCTACAGATCCTCGCCTATCATGAGGTCAATCATCAATCTATCATTGATCCTCACCTATCATGAGGACAATCATCAACATCCTATCATTGACCCTCACCTATCATGAGGTCAATCATCATCATCCTATCATTGATCCTCACCTATCATGAGGTCAATCTATCAACATCATCAAACATCATAAAAAATAATCAGCTGAAGCGATTATCAATCATCAAACACAAGGAGGAAAAATAAGGCATCAATTTAATCAAATTGGTAGAGTCAATTTTCTTTATCGAGAAATAAATCGCTGAATCATCGAAAAATCATCAAAATTTTCAAAAAATTCCAAAATTCCAAAAAAAATAAAAATTCACCGATTTATCTCCCGAGGGGGCATATATCCATTATCACCTGAAAATCAGTGTCGGGGGCATCGAATTTTTTTTTTATCGACATCGGAAACAAATTATTCTTTGAAGCAACATGTAAACACATTACTTCAAAGAGGAGCAAAATGTATACACCTAAAATCGGTCAAGACAATTAATTAATTAAATACTAGTTATTTAATTAATTACCCCTTTTTATTTCATCTACTTATAAATAAATTCTAAATTTATTTATATAGTTCATATTCTTCTAATTCTTCAATCTAAAATCGCGTTCTTCTATTTTAATTAAATAAACAAATTCACAAAGTTTGTTTTATTTAATTAATAAATCTTTTCATTAAATTTAAATCCCAAATTTAAATTTAAGCACATGTCTACAACTTTTCCTCTTGCCACCTCATCAAGTGTCATACGAATTTAAATGTCTAATATTTAAATTCCTAATTTGAATTTAGGCACATGTTGGACACTTGGCAATTTCACACATTTTATTCTCCCACACACTTGGCAATTTCACACATTTTATTCTCCCATACACTTGGCCTTTGCACACACTTTATTCTCCCACACACTTGGTTTTTTCACACATTTTATTCTCCCACACATTTGGCATGTTTCGTTTGGTCAAGAGAACACCCTCCATGATTCTTCCATCTCCACCATTCATCTCTCATGTTTGAATCTTGACCGTTGATTGCTGCCACATCACAAGATGCTTTGGAAATCCTATAAATACAACCCCTTGCTATAGAATTTTATCAATCAATCACATCTTTTAGCAATTTTATTATGCAAGAATAGTATTGGATCAATTTGGAGCATTCATAGTTGGAGCATTTTAGCATTTTGATTAGTTTATCATTCTAACTTAGAGTCATGTCTTAGTTATAGTTGCATTGTAGTTATTATCTTAGCTTTCATATAGCATTCTCATCATAAAATTTAGCATCATAATCTTAGCATAATCTTCATTTTATCATAGCAGCATTCATATCATAACATCATGGCTTCAATCACATAGTTTCATGTAGGACTTAGATTCTTGCATTCTATATAGCATCTTATTTCTCAAGTTGTCATTTTAACAACCATAGTGCACATACAAAATCTAAGAGCCAATATGGTTTAATAAATCATTGAGAATAGAGAACAATGAAACCTTTTTAGAGATTTTTTTGTTGCAAATAGAGTAGTTTATGATTCAAATCTTTAATATAATATTTCATTGGTGTTTGTGTGTTTTAATTATTGATTTATTTACTCTCCCAAAAATTCACACACATAATTTATATTTTATTTTTTATTTTTACTAAAAGTAGGTTATCATCACAAAATATTAGGTTAATTACCATGCCAAGGAAAAATACTAAAACTTATTAAAAAAATAAAATAAAATATGATGCACTAGATAAAAGAATTTATTTCAAGAAGGTATAATTTTTTTTCCATTTTAGATAAATATTTAATATGAAAGTTGACGTCTAATGGAAATAGTTGTTTTTTAATTCACACACATTTTTATATTTATTTAAAAATATATATTTATCAAAATTGGAAAAAAAATATATCCATGCACTAAAGTTTCAAGTTATAAATACACACAAAATAATTGAAAGAAAAAATAAATAAAATTTACTATAAAAAGTTTGATGTCTCATGTAACTTCTTTTTTCAGCATTTTATCAACAACTAAATTATAGTGTTAATTTATTAAAAAATAGTTTAAAATAATTTTTTAAATTTTTTTTAAATACAAACATAAAATATACTAAAAATACATATTTTACTAGCTTACATCATTTCGAAATTCAAAACATATATGCCACATTTTAGTGATTCAAGTTTAAAAGTTGGATCAATGTTGGTTGTTTCCTTTATAAATTGTGAAACAACTTTGTTCTTTTACCCTTTAACCTTGAGTTCATCCATCCCTAGAGAAAACTAGTCTAACCCCTCCTCATCACCCTTATTCTCACCAATCACCTTCTCCTACAAACTCCTCAATTTGGCATTGACTTTGTTGAGCTCCTTCAAGAAATACTTAGTAATTTTAAAACTCCCAGTCATACTATCATGAGCCACCCAAAAAACATCAATAATAGACTCCATTCCATAAACTAGATGGTTGAAGTCCTCTGAGAAAGGGTCACCCCTTGCAACATCCTCCACATCCTTGGTAGGGCTCTTCACGGAAGGGGAGAGTATCATCCATTCTAGCCCCCTCTACATTTGAGTACAATCACCCACCTTATCCTTACCTTTCTTAACTGCCCCTTTGTGCACTTTCACAATCTCCCTCAACCTCATCACCCGTCTGAGACCCATCAAACCAGTTTTGCACAATTTTGAGGCATTTCTTAGTCGTCGCCTTTTTGGCAAGAGTTTTCCTTTTCTTCTTCCCCCAAAATTCGAGGGTGAATAAGAGAGGGAAACCATCAAATCATTTCCCTCCTCAAATGCCACACATACCTTATCATCCCTAGCAGTAGTAGTGTTATTCCCCTTATCAAGCTCCACATAACATTTGTATTTCTTATGTTTAATCTTCCCAACCTCTTTCACAAATTTAGTAGGAATATTGGCTTTAGCATACTCTATTATGAGCAAAATTAGACCCTCATTCAACACAACATTAAGGTTGTTGTGATTAATAGATGCTTCAAGAGAAGCTAGTAGGAAAAATGAAAAGGAAACCAACATATTGTGACAAAAATGATTCAAGAAATTGAAGTGCAAACCAGTAATCATGCTACAAATCTACCATCTAGCATAACATATCTCATAATTACCTCTTTTATATCCACCTAGATAGGCTTAATCATTGATCTGTCAAAACCCCATGATGTCAGCTTCGCTAGCTTCTCCCTTTCTTTTCCCTTGAAAAAGTGATTCAAAGCATTATTGTTTTCCTTCCTATCTTTAAAAACTTACTTCACTACATCTTAAGCCTAGTTATCTCCACTATCAACTCCTCTAAGATAATGAAATCCACACCATAGATTGTCAAAGTTCTATCCTTCCAACCACTAACAAATATTTGACACCTCATGGTCGTAACCATGCAATCTCTCCATGAATGGGATTAAAGCACCCTTCTCTAGAATAGTCCAAATCTTCGACTTCCTTTTATAGACTTCACAAGATAAAGGCTCCACACAATTGTGATCCCCACCCATAGTCACTCGAAGGCTCTTTCTCTATGCAGAATATAGATACACCTAAAAACACACCCAAAATAGAAAATACAAGTTTAAAATACCCACAAAGCATGCGAGAGATAAAATATTGATAATCCTTCCATCCAAACTAGATAAAGATACACCTAGAAACACACCCGAAATAGAAAATGCAAGTTCAAAATACCCACAAAGCATGTGAGGGATAAAAGATTAATAATCCTTCCATCCAAACTAGTCTTTCATCGTTATTACATATCAATACATATTTTGTGGTAAACTCCCCCTTTGTAATTTTATGTCCATTGTGAAATCTCAATTGGTATTTGTATGCCTACTATTGGGATTTTTTATTCATTTTTCTTTCATTTTCCCCTTTTTCTTTTCATTCTTTTAGGTAAAAAGTACACAAAAACCCTAAAATCCCCATCATATGAGGGAGCTTCCCCTCTCAAACATAGAGGAAATCTTTTAATCTACTAACAACTTCTCCAACTATTGGGACACTTGGCACTACCTGTTAGGTGAGTCACTTTAAAATTTGTAATGAAAAATATGCTTACCAACAAAAAAAATTGATCAATTTTTAGAGGTACACATCATTTGGATTTGGATTCCTAATTCATCTATCTTGTAGAAATGTCTTCTCCAATCACCAATTAATATGTTTATTTTTAAGGGGAGAAATGTTGTTTGTTGGCAGTGAATTGTGTTTTTTCTTCAAGCTTTCATCGTTGGCACAAGAGCTACTTCTTTATGGGGGATTCATATCCTCATTTTCTCTCTCCTATTGGAGGGCATATATTTTACTTGTGTGACAAAAGCAATTCTTAGGGGGTCTTATCGATTCCTCATTCTATCCTTCTTTCAGTAGTGCATTTATTTATTTTTCTCTCTTTTGCAAAGGAGTTTTTTCCCATGTGGTTTTCTCCTTTTCTCCATTTGTGATAAGTTAAATTTGGTTTTGCATGGATACCTCATCAAGCCTTGTAGCTAGGACCCATTCATGCATCCATCATTGCATTCATCATTATTTTTTTAGCTTTTCCCTAAGTTGATCTTAAGGGGGGGTGTTGGATTAAATTGGAAATCTTCTAATAATTAATTTTATTAGGCCCCTTTTAATTTATTTTCTTAAAATTAACTTAAGAGTGATTTTTTATTATTAGATTGAGCTATTTTAATTCATGTTGTCTCATAACATAGGATGAGGACACTTTTCATGATCTAACGTAATCCTCACCTAGGGTTTCATCTAGGGTTTTCTTTTTTATAAGCATTCATTATTGTAAATTGTAAGTATTTGCATTCATTTTAATCTTAGATGTTTTTCTAGATAAATAAATTTCTCAAGGTTTCATAGCATAATCATTGTTTTTTTCTCTCTATGTGATAGGATATTCGATTGCAAGTGACTTTTGGGAGTTGTAGGGTTCACTATCAACTCCAACATGTCCTTGGTATAAGGACATAGAATTTTGTTTAGAGAATATGAGTTTTCCTTTAGAGATGAATGGAAAATATAAGGTAACATTGAAGATTTGAGTTCAAATATGCGTGCTACTCCAAGGTTAGACTTTAGTTAATGTGGAGGAACATTGGCAGTGTACTCCTAAAATGTTTAAATGAGGAGCAATTTGCAATAGTTAAGGAATTTCATAAAGGATTATGAAGTGGGAATTTCATGTCAAAATCTACTACTCATAAGATCATAAGAGTAGGTTACTAGTGGTCTATATTTTTTAGGGACATATCCAAGTTTATAAAATATTGTGACACTTACAAACAATTTTCTAGTAAGTTAAAATTTGTAAGTGCACTCCACCTCACTACCATTTCAGTACAAGTCCATTTCAGTAGTGGGGCATATAATTTATTGTGGATATGAAAAGGGAATACAATCATAGATACATATAGATATTGGTGGCCATTTATTATTTCAAAAAGTAGGTAGAAGTGGTCCCTACAAGAAATGCTACTTCAAAAGTACTAATTAACTTTCTATTGAATAATGTAATTGCTAGATTTGACATGCCATTCAGAATAGTTGCTAAAAATGCTATGTGTTTTAGATTCTAAGACTTTTTTGGCATGTATTGTCAATATAAAATCTCATTAACACATTCATCTCCTTATCATCCACAAGGAAATGGAAAAGGTAAGTCCAATAACAAGAGCATAATAAATATCATCAGAAAAAATTGGATGCAAACAAGAAGAGATGGGATGATAAGTTGGAATTTTCTATTTGGGTAAACATAATAACTTAAAATAATGCTATTAGTAAGAGTTTTTATCAAAATAGTATATGGAATGGAGGCCAAATTTTCAATTAGCCTTGAATTACTAGCCTATAAATTGGTGTAGTAGATTGAAGGGTAAGAAGAAGATGTCATTTCCCAAAGAGTGCATAGGTTTATTGATCTTGAAGAAACAAGAAGAGTTTCCTATGGGATAATTTTTCTAAGACAACAAAAAATGAAATGTTTTTTTGACAAGAAGATTGTTAAAAGGGATTTTTAGGTTGCGGATCTTGTCCTCATGTAGAATTCCACATTAGAAAACAAGGGAAAACATGGAAAGTTTGATGTCCTATGGGTTGGTCCATATCAAATTGTTGAAGGATGAGGTCAAGGAATTTGTAACCCCATGAGCCTATATGGAGACTTAAAGGAGCTATAAGTTCATGATTATCACCTTAAAAACTATTTTTATTGATGATAAGGTTGTTTGAACTTGTGTATATAGATTGTATTTTTACTACTATCGATATCTTGTCTTGTAATATTATGTTGGTCTTTGTGTAATCGTGATCTTTGTTTGATCATGATGAGTTGTATATTTTATTGATATCCCTTTTATCTTTGTTTTGGTATGCTCTTGGAGAATTCATGGGATATCACTATGCTTGAAAGAGGAACACACCCCCAACTTGAGTGAATGTTGGAGCCTATCTTTGCAAGCCTTAAATATTGCAAGTTATACTATGTGATATGTTGGTTTTGTATTAGCCCACCTTTTATAACCAATTTGAGAAAGAATAAGTGGTTTTTTACTTTGTAAAATATTATTTGAAGTCTACTTTGTTATGTACCCTATATGTTCATCATTCTTCAATATCTTCAAAAGGTCCCAAAAAATTTATGTATCAAATTTATAAGGGGTTATTTCCTTTGATTCTATGTGTTTGTTGGAATGTGTCAAGCTATCAATATTTTGCACACTATCATATCCTTCCTACCCATCTTGACAACCCACTCATGGCCTTGTTGAGATTTATTTAAGTGTTAGTTTTTTTGGCCATCACATTGTTAGGGATATAATTATATTAATTTTATGTCCAAAAATGTTGAGTTATGCCTTAGAAAATTCTCTATCATCAACTCATCATACTTGTCTCTCTACCTATGCATATTCCCTTGTATCTCCAACATCTGATCCCTAGTCCTTAGCATTTTAAGTCGTTCCCTATTCTTTTTGTTGGGTCTTTAGACTTTACCTTCCTCGAGTATTATTTCCTTCCAACCCTATCCTCTCAATCCTCCACTAGTTAAAGACTTTCATAAGTGTTGGAGTTCAAAAATTGATCCTCCATGCATACCTTTGTGTCCAAATCCAATTCCTTAATGGTGACGTCACCTATTTTTCAAAGTAATCAGTTGTGCTCTATACTTGCTAACATCATCGTGACATCTTGATCTAAAAATTTATAATTCCATTTGGCCAAAGGATTAGCCATCCATTTTTCCTAGTACCAATTTCCATGCTCCCATGAACCCTAGCTCATGCTTCAATATTTTTCACAAAGTCCTTAAGAGTCAAAATTTCAACCATTCCTTAGCTAAGTACCCTTTATAAGACCCTCCCAACACCTCGATCCCAACATCTCGAAAGTCTTATTCTTCATTGGGGTTTCCCTTTTGGACTTCTCCCATTCCACATCCCTTCTTGGCATGACTTCCAAATCAACCCTTATCCCCAATGCTTCGATGACAACTTATGCCATGATTTTTCTTAACCCCCAATAGTTCAAAATGTTAGTACTTTTCTATTGCAACTCTCACCTATCATCTTGGGTGACCCATAATGTATTTTTTGAGTTATAAAAGGTTGGAAATTGTCCAAAAAAAAGTCTTTTATTGTTGAAGAACCACTCTTCATCATTTTACTATATATTTGCAAAATAGTTTTCCAATAGTAGTTGTAGAAATAATAGAACAATTATATTTACAAGAATCCCTACAATCTCAATTTTCAATACTAGGTATTGTAATTTTATGATATTTTTGATGTGGATTTATCCCAAATATGTAATAGATCCTCTGCAACCTTGAAGAAAGGATGTAACTATCAAATTTGACATTTTTTAATTGTTTCTAAGATTTTTTTATGTATTTTCTTAATATATTTTTTGTTGTTTATCAACCAAAAGGCCATAAAATCATTCCAAAGATATTGTAATGTGCCTTCTCATGGATAAATAAAAGAATGTGCAATTTTATTTTTGGATTATTAAGTAGGCTCTTATCAAGTTCTACAACTTCTATTATTTATTCATTTGCATGTGTAGAACCTAGTTTATGTGTTCACTTGAATAAATATAGTCTTTAGGTATATCTTGATTGATGTATCCTATTTGGTTTTATTTGTTGTATGTTTTGTATAATTCTATTTTTTGTGCCCAGATATAAGAATTGATAAGTAATTGTTTCCCCTTTCCATCATCTCAACACATCTAAAACAAACTAATATTTATCTACATTCTTGGTTGTGTTGTTCTGCCTTGCTTCCATGTACAAGTGTATTACAACAATAGGGGTGAGTATATCCATATTCTAAACACTTTACTTGGTAACCCTTTTTTTGTCATACAAAGGTGTAACTTTGTATATTGAAACCAACATATAGATACACTATAACAACCTATATAGGGGTATAATATGCAATGGGTATGGTTTGTAATGAAAATTTTATCCATTTCCTATAGAGTCGTTTCATTCAACACCTTAGGGAAACCCCTCTTAGTCTTGTAGAGTTAGAAGTGAATAAGGTATTAACTGTCTCATTAAATGGTCCTTAGTTGTCTAACCTAAATATATATTTTTGATATTTTTCTCAATTTTGACACCTCTAACACTTGGGAGATTATCCAACCTTATAGATTCGGGACTTACAACTCATATCACCAACAAAGGGAATGGATGTTCATGAAGGTAAATAAAATAGAGGAATTTTATTAGTTGTTATGACAACTACCTAATATTTTTTTTAAAGAGATTTATGAAAAAAATCCTCAAACAAATATGGATCTTGTTACAATGGGGCTATACTCATATTGGCCCATTACCACTATGGTTGAGCCAAGTAGGATTTGTGATGTCCTAAAATAACTATTTTTAAAAAAATTATAGTTTGTATTTTTGTATTTTTCTTTGATTATTGACATTTAAGGAATTTAAGCATGCCAAGCTAATATGTAAACAATAATGACTTTAAGTAGTGTTATCAAAGAGGATTGTAGTCTTTGATTTTTTTTAAAAATTATTGTAAAAATATTTATTTAACGTTTTCAAAATTTTCTATTAGGTAGAAAATAATAGATGGGTAGAATTTTGGTTGGAATGCCAAGAATATGTGTAAGTTTTGAATTTTCCAAAATAAAATTATTTAAATTTATTCTTATATTTTATACACTCAAATATGTAAATTTCTAAGTTGTGTTTTTATAAGTTTTGAGGTTGTAGGTAGATTTAAATTATAATAAATTAATATAAACTACATGAGTCTACTTTATTTTTTTCTTATTGTATATCTATGAATTATTTTAAATTTTAATAAATAATAATCTAAAAGTGGCTTTGATACCATGTTAGAGATCATAATATTTTAGGTGTATAAATTAATTCAATATATAATAATTAGGAATAAATGTAAAACTAAATAATGTTTTAACACAATGCAAAGACACAAAGTTTATGATGGAAACGATCATAAAAATAAAAAACCACACAAGCATAATTAATAAGAAACACTTATATTTTCTCTATAATAACAAATTCAAGAATCTAAGAACAATTCCTTCCTCCCTTTTTCCAAGTAGCCTAACATCAACTCTCTAAAATAATTTTAAATTATTTTTAAAAACATATTATTTTTTTCTAAAATGAGATTCCTTAAAATATAGAGAGAAAAGTAGATAACATAGTCAAGGCCTTTCACTAAAGACATTGATATTATTGAATAAAATCATTAATTGAAAACATATATTAATTTATTTATTAAATAACTAAAGATCTTTAAAAATGTTTACAACATACTTTTTAAATAAAATTAAAATCTTTTATTGTAAACAAGAGCAAACAAACTCCAAAATTATATGATAGAAGACAAAGATCAAATATAGAGGAAACTACCTTCTTAAAAACCTACCTAAAATAAAACATCATGCATCTCTTTAAGGAGCATGCCAAGCATCCCAAATGTTTGCATGCATGTATAAGAAAATAACACATGTATGAAAAATAAAGCATGCATGCAAGAGAAATAATACATGCATGAGAAAATAATGCTTGTATGCAAAAACATATGCATGAAAAGCAATGCATACAAAAATTAATGCATGTAAAAGGAGGGTATGCATGTAAGAAATGATTTCCTTGGTTTGATCTTGTCTACATCCCAAAAGGTTATCCTTCGCAACTAGAAAATGATATTAAAAAATAGTTTTGCACTTCCAACTATTATCATGGGTGGACATGGCAAGAGGATCCATATTAAAATGGTTTTCTATCTTCATTGATAAATATTTTAGAGGATCAAGGTTTTTTTCCAAAAACATTGTTGCCCACATAAAAGAAGGAATAAAAGTGCTCTTGAAGGCTAAGGTTGGCCAACTAATCAACAAATTTATTACCTTCTCACATAACATGTTTTATTCAAATGACTTTAAAAAATTGAGTAACCTTTTGATTTCCTATATATAACTACAAATTTGCTAGTGATAAATTTTCCAATTTTCAAACCATTGATAACTAAGTTAGAGTAATCTTCAATGATAATTTTCTATATTTTAAGTTGCACACCCATTTTGAGAATTGGATTAAGATCTTATGCTTCAACAATGTTATTTGTATAAAGTTTTGAGAAATGAGCACTCATAACAAGTATAATGTAATTTAAATTCCTAATAATACCTAACATTAAAAGATTATTCTTAGAAACCCCATTAAAATTAATTTTGAACCACTCAACCCACTAAGGACACCAAGGTTCTTTCTCTTTCTTAATCTTAATTTTGGGATGAGACACATCAAAATGTTTTTTTAATTTTAGGCTATCTCCTTAAGATAAAAATATATAAAGTGTAGCAATGTTTTAGTAGTATGCCTCCTTGACCTCCTTCTATATTTGGTCTTTATTTCCCATTAAAAATTATATTGCTTCATTATGACCACACTTTCCAGACAATAAAACTAAAAATCATATCCCATAATCTTGAAGGATATTCATTCACATGACAACTCTAAGTCTCCAAACTATCTTTGAAATAAAATTGAAAAAACCCCTTACTATAAAAATTATCAAGACTATTGTCCCAAATACCTTTCACAAGACAAAAAAAATATTCGAGTGAAAACCATCTTCCCCCTCACATAAACATAAATAGCATGAATAGGGCCAATAAAACCCCATCCTTTAAGTTTGTCCCAAGTGACAATCATAGACTGACATGCAAGCCAAAATAAAAAGTTTCTTTTAGTCAAATATTTGACTACTAGATCTCATTTTAATTATAAGAAAGAGGAATAATAGTGGGTAAAAGTGTATTGTAGCCTTCCTTGATAGAGTAGATCTTTGTCCCTTCTAATTCTACCCCAAACAAACTATGCTCCAAATAGACTTGAACCTTTGGAGGAGAGTGAATAGTTTTATTCTAGATTCTTTAGCATCTATGATTTGAGAAATAGATTTCCATTTTCTAAAAGGACCACTATGTTCCATGACATCCTCCCAATAGTCCTTGAATTTGAAGCCCCAATAATCCTTAAGAAGATTCATTAAGGGATGAAGATCTAGAATTTCCTTAAGGAGTTTATAAAATATCCAAATATATCATCCGAAAAGGAAGTCGTTCTACTATTGTAAATGATAAGGAAAAATAATTGACTAATCACATTCTTAATTCCCATCATCCCCTCCCAAATAGAAAATCCTTTGATGTTGATGTTGTAGCTTCGGGCTACATACTTTCACCTTGCATTGTGTTCAATAAATTTCATATAGCCTAACAGCTATTTATTTACTGCAATTATTTAAGTGAAGAGGCGCTTCACTTGGGACATTATTATACTTCATTTGGGCTAACTCTCCTTATAATTCACACCATTTATTTGTAAATTCATTTCATATGGTGGCCGACCTTGTTCATGAAGAGGTACGACCTCTTCCTCACTTTTTATATATATGAGATCACTTCATTCCATCAAGGCACTGATTACATTCATTCATTTCCTTCATTCAAGTATGAGTTCATAAGAGAAGTGTGAATAGTTCAAGAGCAGATCGAAGCTTATAAGGAGGCTGATATATTGTCATCAAAAGAGTTGTATTATCTTCTAGAGATTGCATCATATTGGTGTTACATTGTTTGGCCTCTTAATCAGCCTCATTGTAAAGGAGATTATTGTTTCATATTCAATATATAAGTGATATATTGTTGCTAGGTTTTTCTCCCTCAAGTGGAGGGTTTTCCCAGGGGTATATGTTGTGTCTATTTGTCTGAATTTGAATTAAAATTCTATTTTTCTTATTTGATCATAAAACTAACATGGTATCAGAGTGAGTTTAGAATAAGATTTGAGAAGATATGGCAGATTACATATCAGAAGAATCAAGTCGAATTAAGAATGAAGAATAGTTGATTTGGCATTAGTATTCTCCTCTACATTCTCTTATTCTGGAAGAGTCGGTTTGTATTCATCAAGTCGCTGCATCAGGAAGAAAATTCTCAGAAGTTGCTTGGCGAGTTAGAGGATTCAACGTCAGATGGTGTCTATGGTGAATGGTTGGCATTCAATGGTGTTCAGGAAACAAGCCTTTCATCAAGTTGTGGTGACCAAAAATATGTATTGGAAAGGAATGACCGTTAATTGTTATTGACCTGAGATGTCACAGGGCGCACAATTGAAGTTATCGAGACTTGAGGTGGAGACAAGATTATATGTCATCCAGGTAGAGCCTCTGGCTCTGGCCAGTGTCATTTTGAAGCCGTGATTGTCATCAACCAGTTACCTCGGGCCGACACCATCCTAAAGGCTTGCGTTCATCATCCAACAGAGCATCCTCTAACTAATGCTATATTGGAAGTCCACATAGTCATCTACATGCATAAACTCAAGGTCATCATTCTCCAGATCGCATTAATAGCTTAGAATGCAACATAGTTGTGCTCCAATCACAAATCGGCGGACTCAAGTATGAAGTTTGCATCAACTCACTCGTAGGCTTTGTAGGTAATCTGTTAGAAATTACATCTGAAGTAGACACATTTCTCCATATCGAGACCATCTCATGTTGTAAGGTTCAGTTTGTGTCATGTATTCTCAATTTGGATAATTGGGTATTCATCATTGATGTGGAATTGGATATCATTGTTGGTTGCTCAATTTCAATGCATCTGTTGATCACTTTCCTGGCTTGAGAATCATCACTGCTAGGTGACATGACATCGCTGAGTGACTATACTCCTAGGAGGCACTGCTTGAAATTGCAGCATAACAATTTCCTGCTCCATCAAAACCTTCAGGACCTACTTACAGAGTCAAAGCTTCGATTTTTCATTGATGCTCGGTCACGATGATGACTGGATTGAGTCCCGTAAAGATTGAAGACACGCATGTTGGTCAGAATCAAAGGCTTATCGAATAAATTTCTTTTAAGAGTTGTGATTTACAATCTAGTGACATCGGGCATATTGTAAATCCAGAATGGGCTCTCAAACAATAGTACAGTTTGTCACTATTGGACGAATTACTAGATAAGTATTTTTTTTGTTTATATTTTATTTAGGTAAAACTCAGTCTGTTGAGTTGTGCAGATTTGATATCATTTATTTGATCATATGTGTAGTAAAGATCATGTTTTCTCTTGAATAGTGATCACTGGGATGAGATCCTTTGGAGTCACCATTCATTCATTGTGAGTTGCTTCATACTAGTTGTGAAGATTTTTTAGTGTGACTTGGAAATGAAAGGAGAACTGCAAGTTCAATTATGATTGGTTGGTCACATCGACACCATTCTCTATATGCATGGATTGTGATGGTGCCTTGAGAGGCCTGGTTCTATTTTGAATATGTTGACTACATAATGTGTCTGAGAAATCTGAGTTGAGTAAATTGTCTTTTGTTGTGCTAAGTTTTGCACTTCCGAGAACAATAAAGATGAAAGCAAGATATATCAAGAATCAACAAAGATAAGCCCTTCTATTTTTTATTTTGATCTACCTAATAATATTTGCTACATGCTTCACTTGTAGTTTGATTTTTATGTAAACTATTATTAATCGTTTTAAAATGTAGGTTGGATCGAAAAGCTAGAATAGCTCAATTGGTTAGAGCGTGTGGTTGTTAACCACAAGGTTGGAGGTTCAAAGAAGAAAACAAAAGATGAATTAATTATTTGAATAACGTGAGAAAACAGTTTACAGGATGGAGAAAGATTCCAAGGTAGGAAGAGTTTGAGGCATCCTGTGAGGAAGTCTTAGCTTGCAGCCATGAGACTAAGTTGGTGACACATATCTATATACATCTCTCAAGGACACAAGGTTGGATTAGCCTTGGATGGAGAGTTTGCATCAACAAGAAGATTGAGAAAGATGAAGACACTGAAAGAATCACTATAGATTTTCATTATGATCAATTACTTCGAAGAGGAGGAAATGACATTTAGAGGGAGTCAAATTCCAAGGATTCAAGGCTCGAGTTGTGAGCATGTCTTGGAATAGGATTAAGGTTCTGAGATCAGTCAATGAAGAGGAGTTCACTTCTAAAAGACTTCTTTGCAATCTCTGAGATAGGGACCAAGAGGGAGTTATGTGACTCACTAAGAAGAAGTGAAGGTTGTAGTGTTGCAAGGATAGGTGCTAAATCCTTGAAAGATCTCTTCTACAGTTGAGAATAGAATTGTACAAGTATGTCATCTGGATTTGATATTGGTAGCTCCGCAAACCTATTCAGTTTTTGAAGAGATCTAGGATGAGGTCGAAGAGGACTGTCTTGAATTCTCTGCAAAGGGTACTGTAAAACCTTTTCTCTAAGGCAAACATTGCAAGAAATCTTGGATGAGGAGGTCAGAAGGTTGATGCAAGTACTTGGAGCTTCAAGGGAAAGTACACTTTAGACATCTTGAAAATATTTGGGATGATGGATTGCAAATCCATGTCTACATCAATGGAAACCAATTTGAAGAAGTTGAGAGAGTCTGCAACTAGCTCAGTTATAGTGGATACTACCATGTACAAATAGTTGATTGGATCATTGATACTAGACCAGATATTTGCTATGCAATGAGTGCATTTAGTTAGTTCATGTGTGAACCAAGGAAAACTCATCTAGTTGCAACTAAACATATCCCGAGATACTTGTGTGGTACAGTTGGATATGGTTTGAGATATTTTTCCAGTATGGACCTAAAGTTGCATGGATATTCTGATTTTTATTGGGCAGGGTGTATTGTTGATTAGAAGAGCACCTTTGGTTGTTGCTTCAGTTTGGGGTTTGCGATGATCTCCTAGTATAGCAGGAAGTAGTCTTTAGTGGCACTAAGCACCACAGAGGTTGAGTATATTGCAGCTTGTGTGGCAGCTCAAGAAGTAGTGTAGATTCATAAGCTCCTTGTAGGATTGTTTGGTCAATCGTTGAAGCCAACTGTCATTCATTGTGATAATAAAATTTGTATGAAGCTTTCTTTCAATCCAGTGTCTCATGTTGAGATCAAATACCACTATATCAAAGATATGGTATTGAGGAAATCTATCTAGTTGAAGTACATTAGCACTGATGAGAAGTCGATAGACATTCTCACCAAGCCTCTCTCCAGAGAAAAGTTCATTTACTTTTGAGACAAGCTTGGATTTGTGGAGAATGAAGCCCTAGCTAAGAGGGAGACTCAGCATCAGTGATTTTCTTTAATGCATTTTCCTCTTAGACAGAGGAATTTGAGGTGTAAGCCCTTGTTAATGCATTTTCCCTCTAAGACGGAAGAATTTGAGGTGTAAGCCCTTGTTAATGCATCTTTCTTTGTGATGGAGAAAATTGAGGTGAAAGGCTTTGTTTCCACCCTCTGGGAGTATCCATGGTGGATGTCATGTTGAGTGACTCCATGACAACATCACGTGAGAGAGTCTGTGATTATTTTCTTGTACTTGTGTTTATTCACCCTCTGGGAGTAGCCATGGTGAACGTCATGATGAGATGACGACATCGCGTTGAGTGATTCCGTGATGGGCACTTGTGCACATATGCTTTTCCATACATGGGAGTAGCCATGATGGTAGATATCACACTGAGTGACTTTGTGATGTATTCCTTTCCACATATGGGTGTAGCCATTGTGGGTGTCATGTTGGGAGATTCCATGACTGTGTTTATCGAAAGTATTTCTCCCTAGCTAAGAGGGAGTGTTGATATTGTCGCTTCAGGCTACATACTTCCACCTTGCATTGTGTTCAATAAATTTCATATAGCCTAACGGCTATTTATTTATTGCAATTATTTAAGTGAAGAGGTGCTTCACTTGGGAAATTATTATACTTCATTCGGGCCGACTCTCCTTGTAATTCGCACCATTTATTTGTAAATTCATTTCATATAGTGGCTGACCTTGTTTATGAAGAGGTGCGACCTCTTCCTCACTTTGTATATATATGAGATCACTTCATTCCATCAAGGCATTGATTACATTCATTCATTTCCTTCGTTCAAGTGCGAGTTCATAAGAGAAGTGTGAATAGTTCAAGAGCAGATCGAAGCTTATAAGGAGGCTAATATATTGCCATCAAAAGAGTTGTATTATCTTCTAGAGATCACATCATATTGGTGTTGTTGTTTGGCCTCTTAATATTTAACCTCATTGTAAAGGAGATTATTGTTTCATATTCAATATATAAGTGATATATTGTTGTTGGGTTTTTCTCCCTCAAGTGGAGGGTTTTCCCAGGGTATATGTTGTGCCTATTTTTCTAAATTTGAATTAAAATTCTATTTTCTTATCTGATCATAAAACTAACATTTGAGAAGAGCCTCTAAGTGCATCTCTAAAGGATTCCCTTAGGCCCCAAAATTATTTTTATCTCCTAATCAAGCTTTAGTAACTCTCTCTTGGTTGAAATTATACATTGGTTAGCTTGTTGCTTTATTATGTTCTATGGCATTTCCTTTTTCTCCTTAATACTAGAGACTACCCTTTGGTGGTGCAAAATTTATATTTATATTCCTCTAACCTTTGGGTGTACTCTCAAAGAAGAGGTGATGGATGGTGGATAGTACCTTTATATTAGTTGAATGGCATGATCATGATATACTTCGGGAGGCAATCATTGTGGCACATCCTAGCAACTATTGAGTACAAATCAATAATTGCCTATAAATTTGGTGTAGGTATGTTTGACTCTTCTTCTTCTTACATGTCCATTATCAGTAACAGATTCTAATATCTTGTATTATTCTTAGCACTTGGATCTAGATAGGCTAGCCTATATAATCTGCCTTGATTTCTTGAAACGTCATGTCGCTCCTTTGATTGAGACATAAATCCTTGGCTTTGGAATATTTTGTACTTGATGTAAACTGGCATGTCTTCTTTCATAGTAGTGATTTATCCTTCATTTGCTCTACTACTTTTGACAAGATTTCCTCCATCTTGTTGGTTTCTTCCCTTATATCTTTCATGGATATGTTTTTCATCTCCTCTACTAATGAATCACCTTTGTCAATCTTGGGGGTGCATTTGATGGAAAGCCTCATTTTGTAATAAGACCTTTAATTTTGATCCAAATGACCTCAAATGTTAATTGTAGTAGCTTCAATATGTCCTTGATCAACCCTCTAGAATTTAGAAAAAAATTGTTATTCTACCACCCTAGGAGAGAATTTAATGGAAATCCTAATTTCATAATAATAATTTCAGTTTTGCTCCAAATGACCTCAAATATAGACTGTAGTAGCTTCAATGTCTTTGATCAACCCTCCAATTTAATTTAATTTTTTAAATTTAAAGAGATATTACTGTGTCATTAATATTAATATACATAAGATTATGAATAGTCAGCTTGTGAATATCTTTAACTCTTAATTAAATCATATATTTTTTTATTTTTCTTTTGAAAAACTACCACCATAGAGAATGGTTCACATTCATTAAAAGCATAAATTTTTTTTTACAAAATGATTCAGCCTAACGTAAATGAGACAAATAGCCTCAATGATATCTTGTAACTTCTCAATCTGAGCCAGAGAAAAAAGATTTTCTTCATGACTGATAAAAACAAGCATCTATGTATGCATATTATTCCTTTCTAATCCTTCTCTAAGGAGGGTGATGGCCTGCTTCATATCTTCATTCCTCCTGTCCATAGGAATGTAGACGGTGTCCCCCATCATGCCCTCCTTCAGGTCACGACTGAGCTTTGTCAACCTTAAGTTGCAGAGTCTTTGAATTTGGGGAGAATGTATTTTTTGATCGCCTACATTGCCCAATTGAAGTTACCTGAGGTACGCACAAGTTTGTGCATTTTTTTTCCAGAAGTTCAACATTGTGAACGTGTGCATGTGCCAAATGTTTCTCCATAATGATGGCTCTGATTGTAAATTCAGAAACATCTGACAATATAACAAAAACCTCCTGAAGCTGTGTAGACAATCTGGCCTAGATAAATTTACACTTGCAGCCACGAATCTTAAGGAACTGCACAATTGGTAGGGAGTCATTTATATTCCATTCTGTTATTTTCTCATAATTTATAAAGGCAGTTCAAGATGGAAATCTCCACATGATGTCCTCCCCCTATGGAAACTGCAATCCTTTCCTCTATTGTTCGATTTTGAACCATATTAGATGTTGCCCAACGCTATTTATTTGTCCAATTCTTGTCAACCAATGTGTATTTCTTTCGTAACTCTGGTAAATTTTCACGGCTCTAAAAAATTCGTTTAACCATTCCAGTAGAAATCTGAAATGAATCCCAATGTGAATTTGCATCAGACGTTTGTACGAATATAAGACAATCCTTGGGCAGCCCACCACAGCTCTAATTATGGGCCTTTGTTGCTTCTTTTTTGATGATTTATTGCAAGCCATCCCATTCCTTGCTCAAATTTTATCCCACAATGCTTACGCTTTGATCAATTCCCTTATTAGAGAGGAAGCCGACAATAGAATTCGCTTCCCTGTACACACGTGTCAAAGTGTAGTCAAATTCCTCCAAAAGAGAACAGATTTTCTCTATCCACATCTTTGATTTCCAACTAGGTGCACTCCAAGGAACTAATTATCTTAATCACAATAGTTGAGTCTCCTTCAATGTCTATATGATGTGCTTTTTATTATTGCAATATCACTTCTTTCATAAGGTGTTGCATATTTTGCTTTATTATGTGTGTCATTTAGAATTTTGACGGATACAATCTAAACAAGATTTCTCTTATCATCTCTTATTGTATATCCTACTTCCAAGATCCCAAGGTTTCCCCTTGAAGCCCTATCAAAATTTAATTTCAATCAAGTAACCATTTGACCACGTCATGATCCTTGGTCCATTTGAGGTCACCTTTTGTCGGTATTAGATGTGGCCATTATTTTAACATTTTATAATCCTGTGAAGAAGTATTTGTATTTCTTCATCTTGATTTGCACATATTCCAATCTCAATTTTTCTCAAAATTGATTCTAAGAGTACTTTTTATTTTTGAAGATTTTGGCATTCTTTTCCTTCCAAAATTACTAGAAAATCATACTTCACTCCAAAGCCCCACCAATGCGGAACCTTTATAAAGATTGGTCCAAGCTTTAAAAACTTTATTTATTTTATTTGGCATTGGACTTTGCCATTCGATTTTACCAAAGAACGTAGACCAGCATATATGTGTGAAATTGCACTAAAAAAGAAGATGGTTAATATTTTCATCATTGGTGTTGAAAAACACATACCAATGAGGGCCCACCACACTGATTTTGTTTAATATGTCTTCTATAGGGATGTGTTTATGGAGGGTCCTCTAGGAAAATTCCCCCACTTTTGGAAACAATCACCTCCACAACATAGCTATGTTGGCCATATAGCCTCGTTTATTTCTCTATTGATAACTTGATAACCAATTTTAGTCATGTATTCTATAGACTTGGTGTCTCGCCATATTATTGTATCATTACCTTCTGTGAATAAAATCCTTCGATTTGAGAGTTCACCCATCAACATATCTCTATTTTGCTTGTTCACTATTTCAAAACCCTTTCATTCATACTTGTGGCAACCATTCACAGTGTGACATTCATATAATATTGTAGTATATCACTATCTATCGCACTCGTGATCTGAATTGGATCTTCCATTCTCGATAGAATTATTAATGGCTTATATTTGTTCCGAGAGTCATACCAAAATGACACCTCACTACCATTCTGTATCCACCACTTGAGATGCTCAGTTATTGTTGGCCTACATTTTAATATGAAATTCTAGTTCGATGACCTCGCTAGAGGGTTAGCAATTATTAGTATGTGCTTTGGGTCATCACTATCAAGGTATTTTTCTCTCAATATTTTTCACAATTAAGCATCAAGGTTTTTGTAGATTCCCCATGAGAGCTTGGCCCCTAATGCAATATTCTATGCATTAAAGAATATAGATCAGTACAACAATGATTACCGCCTTTAGCATGGTTATCCTTCCTGCCAGGGAGAGCCATTTTCCCTTTTGACAATCCATTTTTATTCTGCATTTTGTGATAGTCTCCTTCCACAAGATGGATTTGATGGCATCCATGAACATCTAGGTATCTCTAGATATTTGGTTGGTAGATGGTCAATCGAGAAACCAAAGGAATTTGCAACCCTCATCTACATTACTTTGCTTGTGTTGAAGAAAAATATGCATAACTTCTCCAAGTTTATCAATTGTCTTGCCTTAAAACAAAAGCATTCGATTGTGCTCTTAATAATTTTCATCTCTTGAATAGTTGGGCTTATGTAGAGAATAGTGTCATTGGTAAAAATTTGGTGCATAATTTCCATAAATGCTTAAGTAATCTTGATACCTTTCTATAGCCCTCATTGCTCTAGTGCAGAAATACATCAACTAAGTGCGTCCACCATTGTGACAAAAAGAAAGGGGGACAAGGGATCACCTTTCCTTGGGCCTCTAGCTCCCTCAAAAAATCCACACGGTATTCCATTGATAACTATGAAATATCTTGGGGTTTAAATGCAATAGAAAATCCATTTGAGTCATTTTTATCAAATACATATTTTTCCATTACCTTAATTAGAAATTTCCATCTTACTCTATCGTATACTTTACTTATATCTAACTTCAGCATCATTCCTTTGACATTATGTTTATTTAATGGATGGATTACCTTATTGGCAATGATTATTCCATCCCTTATATTCCTACCTAGTACAAATCCAATTTGTTTTAGGGATATGAGCTTTGGTAGTATCTTTTTTAATATGTTAGCCATGACCTTTGCAATGATCTTGTAGATGGTATTGCACAATGATATGGGCCTAAATTTTGTAAAGGGGGAACAATCTTTCTTCTTGGTAATGAGGATGATATTTTTATTATTAAGATCCTTTAACATTTTAGTTTTCCTTATGTATTCCTCAACCAACTCACAAATATTTTTTCCCATAAATTCCCAATAGGTCTAATAGACTAATGCATGGAAACCATCTAATCCAAGTACCTTGTCCATGTGGAGTTAGAAGGTAGCCTCTTTAACTCCCTCTATCATCACACTAGACACTAAAAACATATTGTCTTCCTTTTACAGTAAATGAGGAATTTTATCAAGTGGCTTTGTATTAGTTCTATCGAATCGAGTCCACCAAGCAACTCCTAAAAAAATGAAACACCCACCTTGTGTATGTATGTTATCTTTGATTTTAAATTTTCATCCCCATCCTTAATCTATGTTATTTTGTTTCGTCCTCTCTTCACTTTAGTGTAATTATGAAAGAAATTTTTGTTAAGATCACCTTCACCTAGTCATGTCTCCCTAGATTTAGATTTCCAATAACATTCTTCCCTGGCTGATACTTCATTGTATTTGACCATTAGCTTCTTCTCCTCATCATATTCTGCATATGTCATGTCATTCCTTATCACTTCACTCAAAGCCTCAATTTTGGTTTCTAAGTGCTCCTTTTCTTGGAATATATTCTTGGAGGATAATAGGTTTTGGTCTTTCAATTTTTCTTTTAAACATTATATTTTTTATGGAAAATGAGTATCTTTTTCCCATCAAAAGGGATAGATTCTTCCCACCACTTCATTAAATCCAACAACTTTGGGCTTCGTAACCACATTTTTTTAAACTAGAAGTGACACCTCATTGTTTTGATATCTTTTGCAATATACAAATCCACTAGGACATGATCAAAGACTAGTATCAACCAAATCTCAAAGCTTGGTAGCAATGCACATTATGTCATAACCCAATTTTATTGCATATTTATTATAATATGGTAATTTGAATTATTGAAGAAATTCAATTAAATGCTAAATGGAGATTTTGGAATATTCAAAAATTGAATGAAAGAAGTTGACTGATGTTGACTTTGCGAACTTTTGGAAATTCTTTTATATGTTACCAAGAATTGAACATTATTGATCATTTTGCAAGTGCAAGTGTGTGCAATTGTAGCCCATGACAGGTTGAAGGACAAAAACATGGTTGAAGTAGGATTGTTTAGCCGGATCGAACGGTAAGCCAGTTGGAATTTGGATGCACACACCACAAATGGCATGATGATTTGCATTTTAAACTACTTTGCATATATGGAAGAATGTAAATTCATGACTTGAAAGTTTCAGTTATTGGAAATGAATGGCTTGTAGATTAAACTGTCTACTCAAACTCTATGTTTTGAAGAAAATGAAAGCAAGTATTGAAAAGAAATTATTTTAGTTTACATATATGAAAGCTCGGGATGAGATTTAAAAATTCCCTTAATTAAAATGATTGCATAATGGAACTTATAAGCCATTCCAAAACAAACAACCTATACATGAATGCATCTATATATATATATATATATATATATTATACACACACACATATATACATGTATGTAAATAAAAATTTGAATACATACACACACATATATATAAATGTATATATATATATTATTTGAATACATGGTAAGTATGAATAAAATCAAATAAATACATATACATATATACAAACATATATTTATATTTATGTTTAAAATTCATATTGAATTCAAATTCGATAATCGATACATTCATATCAGACTATGTGGGAAATCAAGCAACAATCTTGAAGATGACCCACGATGGATGTGACTTGCCGAAATCATAAAGGCAATATTCAAAAATAGAGGCTAGCGGTTATGGCAGGAAAAGCCATAACGGTAACACCCAGCCGCATGCAAAACAAAAAAACATTTTTGTTTCCATTTTGGAATGAACAGTGGGAAGGAAAAAGAATAGCGAACTTGGGGAATGAATAAACCCACAACAAGGAAAAAAGCAAAGAAAAAGTCGAAGTGATAGGAAAATCAAAGGCAAGCCTCATTCAAAAGCTCGATTATTGCGGTAAATCGATTCCTTTGAAACAAATTTGATTTCAATATCTTTATTTTGGTAGTCACTGCATTTTTAAGAGAATTTGATAGGCACAGTAAAATGTATTCTTGTGACTGTGTGTTCGGACTTGAGCTGAGTATAGTGTTTGATTGACCATCTATTTTGGGTCACATGGCCTACGGCCTGCTTGTAAATAAGTGTCTCTAATGGAGCCTTATCGGCTAGACCGAGGCTTTAAACCTTTAAGGGTATGAATGTCATGTTAGCTTGCACGGTTATGTTAGCCATATCATGGCGATCAAAATTTTATTTCTATTAAATATGTTTTTCATTGTAACTGGTATTGTAGTGGTTCGAATGTCGAACCCATGTAAGGGGTATAAAGCTTGTGTAAATATATATTCAAATGTATCATCTATGTTTTCATTCGTATTGTGTCGCCCTTCCATTATTAGCTAAGCCAAAATGGTAAGAGGGTCGAATGTATTTCTTAAAAAGTGATCAATGTTTGCATTTAGAGGTCACCATCGATTAGAGAAAATGATGGAATGATAAAGTATGGATTTATTTTAAAACCATGAAAGGTACAATCTTCATGATCAATGGGAATTTTCTCTTGGAAAAGATACAAAAAATATTTTGCATGTTCAAACTTGTATGTGATACAAACCCAACAAGTTATTTGGGTAAACTTGAAACACGACCCTTGGTCAGTTGGGGAAAAGATGAACCTATCATGTAAGGGCAATCATTTTTAGAGTGACCAAGAAGGCTTTGAAAATGGTCTTGAAAGGGCATGGGTTAAGAAAGAAACCCTAGAAACCTTAGAGTTAAGTATGGATGCCCAACTTCAAATCGACAAGTATGTCGAAACAGTTTCATTATAATATTTACATAATTGCTCATGAACTTTAAAATATCATTTATATGGAACAATGGACATTCTGATAGCCTAATTTGTTAGAGGAAAATCAAACTGCTTTGTTTGAAATGAAAGATGAGACAGTTGTAAACAATACTTTTACTGGTAAACAAAATTATTATTTCTCTATTCATTGAAATAAAACTCGTTCTATTTAAAAACAGTGAATTTTTAGTTGGAAAATGATGTTTTCTATCATTAATTGAAATTTTTTGGTCTGAAACAGTAATGTAATGATGAAGACAACAAATAATATTTTGTAAACGATATTGTTTTGTTGATTAAGTTATCATTGTAGTTGAAAACAACCTTGCTCAATAAACTATTTAGTTGAAAGAGCTTGAAACAGATGTAAAAATGAATGTCCATATGTAAACAACTTGTTTTATAACTGTTTAGTAGGAAATAGTACTTGTTCTATTCAAACAATGAATTTTCATATGTAAACAACTTGTTTTATAACTATTTAGTAGGAAACAGTACTTGTTCTATTCAAACAATGAATGTTCATATGTAAACAGCTTGTTTTATAACTGTTTAGTAGGAAACAATACTTGTTCTATTCAAATAATGAATGTTCATATGCAAACAACTTATTTTATAATTGTTTAGTAGGAAACAGTACTTGTTCTATTCAAACAATGAATGTTCATATGTAAACAACTTTTTTATAACTATTTAGTAGGAAACAATACTTGTTCTATTCAAACAATGAATGATCATATGTAATCAGCTTGTTTTATAACTATTTAGTAGGAAACAATACTTGTTTTGTTCAAACAATGAATGTCTATATGTAAACAACGATGATAGAATATCATAGATGTGAATGCAATAACAATATGTGTGAAACTATTAGTATAAACTTGTTTTGATTCTTTATTTTCTTGACAAAGAAATGTCAAATGGAATACTATTTTAAGATTGCAATCTAAATTAATGATTATTTTAGAATGTATACACAAATTTTAAACATAAGTAGGCACATATATGTGTATGCACATAAACATACTTGTGACATACATGTTTTCAAACAGATTGCACCCGAACACTTGAATAATTAAATTCAACAATCTGTTGAAACATTGGATCAAACTCAGGTTGTGGGTGACCTATAACGAGATTGAACCTTTGGCTAGGTTGGCTTCCTATATGATTTTCAAATTAATAACTGGTAACTTACTGGGAAAAATGATAGAAGAACTATTGTTAAATGCAAGAAACTGTAAATTGAAGGTGATGCACCTAATTGATAAAGATCTACAATTTTGATTCACAATAAACCTCAGAAAACTATCCACACAAGTCAATTTTGACAGTTTCACCACAAAAATTGATTCTAAGGAAGGCTTGAATAAATCGCCTTTGAAGGAAAACAAAGTTTTCACATCAAAGAAGAAAATTATTCATTTACACAAACTTAGACCTATGATTTTAACTATTCGAATGCATGCAAATATAAATGAGACAAAGATTTTAAAGGTTTTGATATTTAAACACAATAAAACTTCATCAAATAATTCATAAAGACAACCAAATGACAAGGAAGACTTTGATTTCACTGCAATTTGAAGGAATCTTCGCAAAAATACACAAGTAAACCTGTAAAAAAATTGTTGTATTAATCTGAAAGTTGGTTACATGACCATTCACTTTGCAGAATGCAAAGGCTAAATAACAAGAACTAGAATGAAAAAGATAAACTTTTTCAATATATACAATGAGAATGCACTTCAAAGTGCATGAACATGTAACTGAAAGTCAATTTCAGTGAGAAAGTGATAACCCCAAGGCAAAATCCAAGCAGAAGAAAAAATCCTTGAAAATAAGGTTTAAACTCATGCAAAAATGAGTGAACTCAGTCTTGAACTCACAGTCATAAAGCATGCAACTGATCTATAACTCAAATTGAACTAGAAATCTCTGAATGTGAGCCAAAACATGCAAAATCCGCCTTGCTTTAATCAACTCGCCCATAATAACTTAAAGTCCATTTCTACATGACAAATCTTCAGTCAATGATCTTTAATTCTTCAGTTACATCCTCATCATTTGCTTGATTTACTCAAGGAGGATAAATAATTAAATATTAAAAATAATCAAATGTATAATTACTTTAATATTTAATGTGGAAATGATCTCCTTATTTTCATTCTAAATATTAATGTAATAATACATTAATATTTAATTACATATAATAGTTAGAGTAAAATCATGCAAACATGCATGAATTCATTATCTTTTCGAAAGAAATAATGACTTAAATTATTCTTTAAGTCAACCATCAGCATACATGGGCTTCCTAAGCATGTTTAAGTTTTATTGACTTAATAGTCAATACTACATCAATGATTCGAAATTAAAAAAAAAACAATAAACAATGATTAGGGCATTTGCTCAAAACAATCGAACCCTAAATCTCTTGAATCATTTTGCATTTTGAGTTTTTGGAGGAAAAGAAAGGCAAGCTACTACGCCACCATGGTTTGCTGGTGTTGAAGATCTGAGACTTGAAACCCATGATTTCATGCTGCCTCTATCGACTTTCCATGAAGACTCTCAGAAAAAATGTGTGGTAAGTCTTTTTTGCACAAAAATCTGGACTTTCTGTGAATTTCAGAGCTATATTCGGATGTTTCTTTGCTCGCTTTGTTCCACTAATGCTCTTTCTATTCATTCTTTTTGTATGGGCGTGGCTATTGTTCATTTTCCTCTTTGTATGGCATGGCTTCACTGGTTTCTCCCCTTGATTCATGGTTGTGAGTCTATTTTTTTAAGTTTCTAAAGTCTTTTAACAAATATAGCTCACACATATCTTGGTGTCATTGCATGATCAAAACAACCCCTAGAGGCATTCTGTCAAATGGTATTTGTGCCTTGTCTATGCTTTCATTTTTGCTCATAAAAATGCATTTGACATATATATTGTGCACATTTCAATCATTATGACAAGCCGCGGTTTTCTTTACCTTGAATCCATTTGGGTATTTGAAGTATTTGCTCTTTGTACCTTTTTAGAACAAACCCTCACATAGGTGACAATAAATCACTGCTCTTTCATTTTTCTAATATTCTGAGCTCCTTGCAAATGTATAGAAAGCTCCTTGATGACTGAAAACTTAGAGAAAGAACAAGGGTACCACAGTGAATAGATTGTATCAAAATTAAAACTAACATTACACAGTGAGGTACTGTGCAATCACGGACACTCCTTTCAAGGTCACTATATAGTTATTAGCCACCATTCAAATAGGCTACTGCCTTACAGATTTTACTGCCACTGTGAGCATACTTATGACACATCCTAATTTATAATCGAACTCATTGGATGCAAGCATAGCACTGATCTCTTTATCATTTATTGATTCCTACTTAAATGATTGCTCTATTTATGCTTGACTGTTCACTATCTTGCTTTGAAACTGGAGTATACATCATGCACTATAACATTGTCTATCTCTCTTTATTCTTTCCAAAGTCTTCACTGAACTCTATTTGCCTTGATTGTTGTTCCAGATCACAAGCATCTATAATTTTCTATTTTTTTGAACACATACTATCTGCCATTAGACTAGTATTTTTAATAGCCAAATCATTCTGCTATTGGGATTCCATAATATGTTGAGGATTGGGTTTAGAATCTGCAATACCATGTTGATTAGGCAAATCAACACCTTGTTTCCTTGTGATGGAAATAAGTCTCTCGGGATGGAAGCTCCTCTCTGTCCTAACTGAATTTCTAATGCTTGGTTGACCCAGATAATCATGTTGGCTAGTGGTGTCCAAAGTACAACTTTCCTCCACTCTTTCAATTTGATGGCCATCTGATCTAGTTGAGTTGTACAAGATAACTACTAGATGGGTTGAACTAGACTGGATTAGATTTTGTGGGATAGTCATCATTTGATGTTTTTCCATCTTTCAAACATGTCTCTTCTATATTCTTCTGGTTCATTGAATTTATAGATGGAAAGACATTTCTATTACCATGTTGTGCTACTGCCAATGGTATTCTTTTCACTATAAAGGTTTTGACTATCCACTATTGCTCTGTCATATGCACATGCTTATCTTCCCACTTTATTGCTACTAATGAAAGCCTCAACCTTCCTTAGGAATGCATTTTTTTGTTCTCTTCATGGGCTAAATTACTCACTTTGAAGTTCACCTACTATGTTGTCCAATTTGTGCTTTATTCACAGTGAATAATCTCTCAATTAACACCTCTAAACATTGCATGAGACTGTCTAATGGTTTCAATCTAACCCATATAGTTATTCCTCTTGTTTTGAAACTTCAAATTGGCAGATTACTTGAGTAGTGATTATCTATGAATCTGGATTTTTAGTAATGTTATCTTGGATGTTCTCAACCATCATGATACTTATTCTACTCCTTTTGATAAATAAATCAAAGGTTGCTCTTATAAATCTGTCTTATAGACCTGCAACTTACTGTATTTCTTTAATGATTGCAATCCATTATGCTTGGTGAGCTTATATTGGATTTAATATGTATCTTCAGTTACTTTCAAGACATAATGGTTGTCATCAATGTATTTGATGAACTATTTGAAATACTATCTCATTCATTGATATCCATGCCTTTTGACTATCCTTAATGCATATAACTACTCTTTTGATAGTGCTTCATTTCTCAAAGTCTCTTTCAAACTATGTATAAATCTTGAGTTCTTAGAAACAGTTTTAAATAATTGATACTATGTTCTCCCTTCAATATAAAGGAACTCAATGCCTCATTAAAATGTAACATGAATGAAAGGCAGAGCTGAAACAAAGAATGAAAAATACAATTAATGCTCCCTTAGTCATGTTTCTTTGATTGTTTCATTGAATTATGAGCAATAAGATGATGTTCTCAATCTGTTTTATTGAATTATGAGCAATAAGATGATGTTCTCAATCTGTTTTATTGAATTATGAGCAATAAGATGATGTGCTCAATCTATTTTTCCATGCTATTATACTACTTGATGACAGTCCAAGATGATGATTGTTTCTTTGATGCTTGATGACTCTCATATATGAACGTTAAATGAGAGAATACCTTATGATATGCTAGGCTCAACCCTTGTTGGAGCCTGTTTTACTCCACATATCTGATAAGATGATCTCGAACATGATGAACCTGTTCCTACACATTGAAACAAACATGTTAGCAAAATCAAAGAAGTTGAAAGCTTTCCTCTTGAGTTTTATGCCTTTGAAAACTGAAATCATCTAATGGATGCCTGATCAAAAGTATACTATATTTTTGTTGGTAGCGTAGGCATATGACAGGATTGATTCGCATTGCTCTAACCACACTTCTATCAATCTTGCAAGTGCATCGGAGCTTGGTGTTGGAGTCACAACTAAAGACCTCAACTTTTCAATGATTCGTCATTCCAGGCAATGACGAATCACTTTCTACCCTATGCCTTCTTTATTCTCAGTTGTATAGTGTACTTTCTTTTCTTGTATCTATCATTTAATTGTGTAAATCAAATTTAGTTACTCTTGCGGCTTGTGCAGGACTTCAGCCTTTCCAATATGAATAAAAATAACATTCTTTTATGCAAATTTATGAGTTTTTCTATTAAAAACATTTGCATAATCAAATTTTGAAATTCAATGAATACTTTTAGCAGAAATTTTTGCACCTTTCTGTAATAAATGAAATTCAGCTCCACCTATTTTGAGTTGTAGCTAAAAATAGGTAACAATACCTTCTTTTGTTCTTAGTCCATTTTTAAATGTAAAATGCTTATGATGAAAAGTATATAATAGTCATAAGAATGATATTACTTATTGTTGAATTATTTATGAATCATTAATCTGATTTCTATGTAGAGTAAAAATTAGTATTGTGTTACTTCTTTTAAAGACATTTGTGAAAGAATATTTTAAATACATGAATAAAATAATGATACCTTAGTTGACTAGAGCACCTATAGGTAGATGTTGTTAGAGGGTAGATAGTTGTTATGAGATGTATAGTAGAAAGGTACCTTCTAGGACAGGTGCCAAAATGGAGTTCAGAGAGTATAGGTTTTCTTTACCCGAACCTATTGTTTGTTGTTGTTGCAACACATTTATTATGCTTGGCCAAGCAATATAGTTCAT
>VDFB02009456.1:0-43645 GCA_007258455.2 Sequoia sempervirens | reverse complement strand
AAATACGAAGTCAAAATTCCACATTAGCTCGCTAACTTCCATCCACTTGGAATTTGTTTGTTGTGTCAGTAGGAGAACATTTGTCAGGGACACCTACGTGACACACAGATGTCCACACGACGTGCTTGCATCCCTGATGAATTCTTGCATCTATAGTTGGCAAAGCTGTTATACTTCCTATTAGGAATGTTTTGTAATGTCCCTCTTCCACCAATTGACCCAGAAAATGACAGATTCTCCCTCTTCTTCCTTCAAATTCATCTGTTCTTCATTCAACTCATCTTTTTTTGCATCCACTAAGCATTTGACTTCATTCTCTTGGAATTCTCCACTCTCAACAACACTTCAGCACTCCATTGCAACAACAACAACACTCCATCAACTCTATAAAACAAGTGTGAGGCAAGCCATTGCAACAGGGGCTTGAGGTTTTGCAACACCTCCCATTATCATAATTGAGGTTGTGGTGATTGTTCAAGTCCTTTTTTCTCCTCCATTGGCTAGTGAGCTCTTGGTGGAAGTGGTAACGTTTCATTCCTCTCCTTTGTGATTTGGCTGAGTAGTTCTTTATTGTTTTGTAGAGTTATTTGCATTCTTTCTTTCTTAATTTCTTTATCATACATTTCTCTATCGTTGTTATTTGGCTATCCGTGGAGGTGGAAACACCAATTGAAATGGGGGTCTAATTGAGGTAGGCCCCTATATAACCCCAACAAATTTCCCCTCTTTCTTGTGTGTAGGTGGTTGTGCTTTTGGAGCTAACTAGAAAATTGGCAACTTGGTGAGATTATCTTCATCACTTTAGCTCTTATCTACTTGTTTTATCACATCCATTTATATATTTTGTACTTCATAATACTATTTTCTCCTTTATAAATCACTAGCTAGGTTGTCAGCTTGTTTTCTGACAGTTTGTATGGTATTTTCAATCCTCTAGTCGTACGGACGCCAATGCACCTAAGAGACGTTGGTGTGCCATGCTGTTGTCCCAGAACTGCACTTTCGTCCTCAGGCAGAGAGCTACCTAAGGTATAGTACCAAATCCGAAAATCAGCTCACTTATCCCCAATCCTAATTTCAGGTTTATAGAGCGGCCAAATGACATTATAGTCCTCATCATTCTTGTCCCACATTTCAAACATCCCTTTAGAGCGAGGTAAGTTAGGGCAGCCTTTCGCTCTTGGCTCTCCGTGACCTGAGGCCTTGACATGGTCGGTCCCCCTATCTTACATTTTTGGTGAACCTGTTGTGAACCATTTTGGTTCCATTTGGTGATACTGAACATTCCTTTCCTCGTATTCTAGGAGTGTTGTGAAGCCTTCGCCTTACAACCCAACCTGTAACCCCTAGTAGGCATAGTTGGAAGGTTCTGAAAGTGTTGCACAACAAAACCTTAATTGAGTCATTGTCCTATTTTGCAACCTTTTGGGAGCCTTGTGAGAGTTTTGTTTATTGCATGTGATGGCCTCTTTCCTACATCAACCTATCCCCTCTGCATAGCCTGTGAGTAGTGGTACTAGTATAACCTTCACCTCACAGGATCTGCCAATGGGTTTTAATAGGGAACCATCTCCTCTCTAAATCCTTGTGTGAATCAATGAAAACATCATGGCAGGTGTTCTTGTTGATCGAACATCTCAAGTAAACATCATAACTGAGGAGATCATGCTAATTAACTTTTTGCATAAAGATGGGTATGATGCACCTGTGAGCACCATCTGCACATATGATGGACTTTTTGTACCTCCTTTGGGTAGTATTGTCCTATTGGATTTGGTTGGACCTAATTCGTGAATCTTTTGTTCGACATAATCCCTAGGTATGAACTCTTTAGAGTGAGGCTGGGTATCCCCTGTTTAGTACCTACGAATGTAGTACCCTCAGTTATGCATAAATATTTAAAATTTATCCACGAGGGTTTTGTGCATGTAATTTATGATACCAGTTATAAACCGTCGGTTGATCATGGTGGTTACTCCTTGGATTACTCTTGGCCTGCATCCATGGGTCCTCTTTTGTCTAGGAAGGACCTCATGTATCAAACTTATCAAAACTACATGAGAGGGTGCTTAAAGCTGAGAGTGAGATACCCTCCATCACCTTATGCTATTTCACATAGGGCTTGTTTAAAAGCTGACAGTGATGCCACGAAGGCCTGTAAAAGAGAAGAAGAAATGCCCTCTCAAGGTCCCTCTTCTTTCTCTACCGCTATTTAGTTTGATGCTCCTTCTCTCCTTATTGTGGTGCCATCAAATTTTGTTCCGCGTCTATGAGAGAATCTTGTGGTGCCCACTTGGTGAAAGCCCAAGTGTCCCACGCTTGAGCTTCTTGTTCCACCCACGAAGCCTAGGCCCATTCAACATAGCAGGAAGAAAGGCCACTGTGGGGAATCTTCTATGTCTCGGCCTCCACGACCCCCTACTGCTTCTGCTACCAAGGAAGTAAATGAGAAGAGGCCCGTTGTCGAGGCGTTAAAGTCGGCTCCCCCTGCTACTTCTCAACCTGCTCCTCCTGCTCCCATTTAGGAGCCTATCCCTCCATTGGAAACAACTATGGAGGAAACTCCCATGGCTGAGTAGGAGCCTTTAGTTCCTTTGCAACCTCCGATCTCTAGCTCAAAGAGTCATAGAAACTGCCTTATGCACGAGCACAAGCACCAACAAAAGGCCTTTGTAGTTGAGTAGGCCACTTTATAGAAGAAGGAAGAGGAGTCGACTGCCCCTGTCTCAAGACCTCCTATCGCGTCCTCCTCTCTCCTCCCCTTTGCTTCCGTTCAATCTAGTTCAGTCTCGCTTTTGGCTTTCATTATGAGTATGAATGTGCCTAACCCCAAAAAGGTGTAGGTGTTCATCGCTCCTTCAGTGGAGCCACCCTTGTTGATGTCCCTTCCAGATGTCACTCCTTTCCCAAAACCTATAGATATGCCAAATACTTCGGTGGTATTTGTTGCGGTTTTCTCCTCCTACTCTTCCTTCGCACCTCTTGTCTCGTTTGTGGGGAGTTCACATCCCCCAGTGAAGTAGAAGGTGGAGAGTGGTCCTTCCAACAACGAAGGACATAAGAGGAACCTATCTTCTCTAAAAGGTGGTCCTAAGCTAGCTTGTTCTACTCTAGTAACATAATCAATCTCGACTTCCTCTAAGTTTGTCACCGGTCCCAAGTCACTCGGTGAGCCTAGTGGTGAACCTCAAGCATAACTTTCCCCATCCATTGGGGTATGACATGGAACTCCAGTGAAGTGCATGTTTAACTCTCTAGATGAATTTTTGGCCTTGTCAACGATTTTCACGAAATCATTGACCATAGCTCCACAAGAGTTGAGTGGAGGAGACCTTGTAGGGCCTTCTTCCTTAGCACTTGTTGTGGGAGGGTAAGAAGCTCCTCTTAACATCCCACCACTACAGGCTCGACCTCCTTCCCCTTATGATGATCTGGAGTGGGAAGCAGATGACCTCCTGGTTGATTAGTGTTAGGGGGAAGCCTCTTCTTTATCTTTCGATTAGATGTGTGTGTGTTGTGATGTGTTCCCCCATGATCGTGCTATGTGTTCCTGGATGGCCCTTGTCACCCTTATTGGTGTTTGGATACAGGAGTGGTTTTTGTGTTGTAAACCTTCTTCTATTTGTATCGTCATTCTTCCATGTTTGTGATTGGCTTTCAGTAAATTAGGGATGATGCAAAGCATTGGGGGCATTTAGGCTTCCCTTCTATGTGGACCTAATTTATTTATTTTTACTTTATCTTCTCGTACATTCTTCACATGGTCTGATATAGTAGGGGTTGATGATAGTTCATTTTATATACTATATATATATATATATTTATTTATTTATGAGCAACTCTGGCCTTGAAATATCAAATCACCCATGTGCCTTTTGTTGGTGTTCATCTCTTTTTCGCTCTTTTCTTATCTTTCTCTCTTCTTTGCTTGAGTTGTCCCTTTCATGTGTCACAATGCCATTTCTATGACACTCTGATTTTTAGAAAATTTATTCATGGCCAACAAATCTTTTCTCAAGAATCTTTGCAAACTTTTTCAAAGAATTGTATTCTTGACTTGAAACCCTAACAAAACGTGTTTCCTTCATCATGGGTTCATAAAGAAAGAACTGGAGACCTTTCCTTCAAGGAGGGAGTAGATTTGACCTTCCCCTCATGAGGGGGCATTTTTCTTCCTTTTGAATTCCTTGATGAAGTGAACATCTTTCGAAAGGATTCCTAGATGATGAATCGATTAGAGAAAAAATATCTCTTTCACACTTTCAAACAACGCGTCCTTTGAGTGGACCCCTTTCTTCATGTCGGGTTCCCTAGGGACCCCTTTGAAATCTTTCCAATCTATCGACGGTTTGCATGACTGTCCACTTACTTGAATGTGTGGTCGCTTTTAGACATGTTCTATTTGCGGGTAAACATGTCACTTTACAGGTGCGCCTATAAAGCCTCTTTCTGACTCTGCAAAGTCTCCCTTCCTTGGGTTTCCTCCACGTGAGAGATCTTGGGGGATACCTCCCTGTAGGTCTACAGGCTTGTAGGGTGCATTGTCTAAGCGTCCTCCATGCGAGAGATCTTGGGGGTTGCTCCCCTATAGGTCTGCAGGTCTGTAGGGCACTCTTTCTTGGGTTTCCTTCATGTGAGAAATCTTAGAGGACACCTTCCTTGCAAGTCTGCGAGCCTGTGGGGCACTTGATTTTTAGGGCTTCCATCATGTGAGAGATATTGGGGGTCACCTCCTTGCAGGTCCATGGGCCTATAAGGCGCTTTCAATCTACAACTTCATAGTTCTGAGGGGCTATGGAGTCCTTTTCCTACCCTACGCTTTCGAGCTCGCCAGATTGTGGTATGCTTCCTCAACAATTTAGGTATAAATTTCTAACCCTATTCACTCTTCGATCTACTTTACCAAAGCAATCATTAGTATTCATGCTCGCTAAAGTGGGAGAAAAATGTATAGGAGCAAATTTGCACCCCTTGGGAAAATTCCCCTTTTACACATCCTCGCCTTAGAAAACCAAATCTGAAGTCAAAATTCCACATCAGCTTGTTGACTTCCTTCCACTTGGAATTTTTCTGTTGTGTCGGTAGGATAATATTTGTCGGGGATGACCATGCGGCGCACAGACATCCGCGTGATGCACTTACATCCCTGATGGATTCCTACATATGAAGTTGGTAGAGGCATTACACTTCCTATTGGGAATGATTTGTAATATCCCTCTTCGACCAACCAACCCCAAAAATGAAATATTTTCCCTCTTCTTCCTTCAAATTCATCCATTATTCATTCAACTCATCTTTTTTTGCATCCACTAAGCATTCAACTTCATTCTCTTGGCATTCTCCACTCTCAACAACACTTTAGCACTCCAGTACAGTAGCAACAACACTCCATCAACTTCATAAAGCAAGTGTGAGGCAAGCCATTACAACAGGGGCTTGAGGTTTTGTAACACCTTCCTTCCTCACAGTTGAGGCTGTGGTGATTGTTCAAGTCCTCTTTTTTCCTCCATTTGCTAGTGAGCTCTTGGTGGAAGTGGTAATGTTTCATTCCCCTCCTTTGCGATTTGGTTGAGTAGCTCTTTACTATTTTGTAGTGTTATTTGCATTCCTTCTTTCTTTACTTCTTTATCATACATTTCTCTATCGTTGCTATTTGGCTATCCGTGGAGGTGGAAAAACCAAAATGGGGGTCTAACTGAGGTAGGCCCCTATACAGCCCCAACAAAATTCCCCTCTTTTTTGTGTGTCTAGATGGTTGTGCTTTTGGAGCTAGCTGGCAAATTGGTGACTTGGTGAGATTATCTTCACCACTTTAGCTCTTATCTACTTATTTTATCACATCCATTTATATCTTTTGTACTTCATAATATTGTTTTGCTCCTTTAGAAGTCACTAGCTAGGCCGTTAGCTTGTTTTCTGATGGTTCGTACGATATTTTTGGTTCTCTAGTTGTATGGACGCCAACGCACTTGAGAGTCTCCAGTGCACTACATTGTTGTCCTAGAACCGCACTTTCATCCTCAGGTAGAGAGCTACCTAAGGTACAGTACCAAATATGAAAATTGGCTCGCCTAGCCCCAATCCTGATTTTGGGGCTATAGAGTGGTTGAAGGACATTATAGTCCTCATCATTCTTGTCCCTTGTTTCAAACACCCCTTTAGAGTGAGGTAAGTTAGGGCAACCTTCTACTCTTGGCTCTTTGTGACCTAGGGTCTTGACGTGGTTGGTCCCCCTCTCTTACACATTGGACAAATTTATTTTCCTCCTTGTTGGATAAAATGGTATGTGGTCCCCTCCTCTTCGTGGTGGTAACTCCTAAAAACCAAGACCTCAAACTACTAGCTAGGATACCCCACTTGATTGATGCAAACCTGATTGACATGTTCTTGTGTTTGATATTGGCAACTACTCTTTCCATGCGAGCGAATGACCACTACCTAATGGGTACAGGTGAGGGTAGGTGCACATTGCATGATTCATCAATGTTGACAGGTGGTTCAACATCTGGTTCGACATGAGTTGTGTTGGTTGTGCACAATTATTAACAACTACTTCTTGGTTGGGGATTGCAGTCACTTCCTTAGCAGAGAGTGTATCAGTGAAGTGCACCACACGAGTGACTCGAATTGAGCACCTTCCTCTTCCTATCGATATGTTTCCCTTTTTACCTGGTGCCATGATTTTCACTTAACCTACACCCATAGTAAAACTATTATTACTTGTTATTGAAGCATAAACATGTTTGTCAATATCAAAAACATAAAAGTGTATGATCTAAAAGGCTTAAGACTATATTCTAACCTTTAGAGTGTTTCGTGAATATATACAAACAAATTCATGTAATTCTGGGTGATTTCTCCTATTTCTTGCTCTCAAATCCATGATCCATCAATGCAAATGTATGGTGTAAGCCAAAGGAATGTTCTTTCATTTTTCTTATAAAACATATCAAGTTTGTAGTAGACACTTGGCTACTATGCATTGGTGGAGGTTGTAGATAGTATTTCCCATGTGGTAGGACTTTTCTAACATTTTGTAGATATTTTTGCTATGGCTATATCTTCCTAAGCAACCATAAATACAAATAAAATGATAAGGGGATAATTTTATGGAAGAGAGGAGATAGAAAACAGAAGCACACACACATCAAAACTAGATGGTTCATAGTTCTAGTCTAAGTATAGCTATATTGCACTGTAATGACTTGCATTCATCTTGAATTTATAATAAAAATTGTAACTATTGTAGATTGAGTGATTAAAGGAAGATTCAATGTTGATTGAGTGTCTCCCTATGCATGATGTTCATTTCTTGATGTGTTTTGGATCAATTAGCCATCGAGATGAATGCAAAATTCTTGTAAATATTTTGTAAGATAACTTTTCATAATAATAAAGGAAGTGTATGGGAATTTGCATAGATTAATAAGTAGACTCATTTAATATTTTGCATCTATTTGTGGTTTTCTTGAAAGCATGTGTAGAGCCCAACTTGCTTGTGAATTTTGAAAAATCTAGTCTTTTATGGTGTGTTGATTAATACATCACCACATTTTCAACTATTTTATATTTTTGTATGATTTCATAGAGACGTTATTGCCAAAATAGATAAAGGCACCAGTTTGTTTTTGTCTCTCTCTCCCCATAATCCTCAACACACTCAAAATCAATCAAGTTAAACATCTTTTAGTTTTCTTTAATTTTAGTACGTTCTATTGCCATGTTTGAATGTGGATGGCATTTAAGGGGTTATCATAAAACACATTCTTAGATCTATCTATATAGAATATAATCTATTTAATAGGGTGCTTAGCCTTGCATATCCAAACTAGTACATAGGTGTATTGTGACACCAATATTGGGATACACTGTGCAGTGGATACAGTTTGCTATAAGGAAGTTATCAATATTTTAATCATCAACCTAACACCTCAGGGAAACCCCCTTGGTCTCGTAGACCCAAAAGTGAAGGAGGTATTACCCACCTCAACCATTGGTTCTAGTTTCCCAACTCGAAGACATGCTTGTGGTGATCTTCCCATATTTGACACCACTTGCACTTACGAGATTATCAAACCTTAGGGATTTGGGGCCTACAATTTAGATCACCAAGAAGTTCAAAGTGCAAAAAAATAATCTTGACAAAGTTATCCACTTGCTTGTAGCAACCATGATTTGTTGCTTGTGGTTGTGGTTGTAGCTTGCTTGCAACAAAGCGGTGAATGCATAGTTTTTAGCTAGATTGCAAGGTTGAATTTTCTCATGAACAAATGGAGCTTGCATATAAATTTGAATGAGTCAATTAACCAGTCCTTGTTCTTCTCAACATATTCTCTATTACCCTTCTCTATGAGCATATGTAATTGCTATTGTACTATTTTGATGGTAATATGACTCTTACCCATCTATGAACTAATCTCCTAGCATAACCTTTATCTTCTAAATAAAGCATCCTCCTCCTACATGCTTGGGAGTGGGTAGGATGAATCTAAACAATAATATTATATAGTAGCAATAAGGATAATAATAAAAAAAGTAATGAATATTGATTATAGTTTGAATGTAATAAAGTTTATTGTGATCAATAGAAGGTCGAGTTTCTATTCCATTGTTCTTTTGATTTCCAGTTTATTGTAAGTTTAATTTATTTTGATTTAGTTACCAATTCACTTGAAGGAAGGGAGGAAGGAACACTTTTACCCAAGAAAGGGCCCACTTGAGGTGGACTATAGTTGGGTTTCTATCTTGGATATCTTAGGTTTCTTTATTTACAATTCAATGTACTCTTGTTGTAGGATTTTAGTGTGACTCACTAACCTAAAGTTTTTAACTTGTGTGTGTATAAGGTTCATTTTCTAATTTATTTTGAGAAATATTTCCAATTTTAGTTTACATTGATGAGCACAAAGATATATTGAGATGGGGGGTGAATCAATATATCAACAAACTTTTACCCTCTTGACTTTTATCAACTTTAAACTCCACATAATATCAACCATGCAAGAATATAACAATATGAACAAGTTGACACCAATATTTTACATGGAAACCCTTATGGGAGAAAACCACAGTACAAATAATGTACTTTATGAATTATATAAGTATTAGAATGAATGTAGGCACCAACCTACTTGAATCACCAACTTTCATAATTTAATAGGCATCAACCCACAAGGAGCATCAAATCCTATCTCTAATTCAGTAGGCACCAACCTACAAGGAGCACCAACTTCTACTCGTTAAGCACCTAACTCAACAAAGATAGTAGCTTCAAGAATAATTCTCCACCTTCAATGTTGCTTCCTCAACGAATGATGGACATTGTTGCTCAAATATTCTTTTTACAAATATGCTATAATCTTCTCTATGGATTTTTCATATATTCCTCTTCTATATCTACATATATATCTTATCAAATCTATATATATATCTACTGGTGTAAAAGATTTATCTTCAAAACTCCACACCCGAATTTGATCTAGTCACAACTTCCCTTCCTTCTCACAACTCTAATCCAATCACAAGTCAGATTCAAAATAAACTTATGATCCAATCAAAAATCTAATTCAAACATAATTCTGATTCAATCTCAAATCTGATTTTGTATGAAGTAAGTCATTTCTTTTCAAATCAGGTTTACACATATAAACTTTCTTCTCTCACAAGTCTGATCACACACTTTCTTCTACCTTAAATCTGATCCAAATCAAGTGCTCTTTCATTTCACAAATCAAATCGTGCTATTACGCCAATATTTTCACATATATTTCTACTTATTATCTTCACATATATTCATCATATATGTTTGCATTTATCATTCATACACGAGTTGCATATACACTCAAAAGAAATCTGAGTTACACTTTTTTTTTCCCTTTAACTTCTTCTAGATCTTCTTTAACATATCTTACAATTCATCACAAATTTGAATGTATACTTCTCTAAAAATTGCTCTTCATATGCTTGGATTTGCTAGTATACATAACATGATTTTCACTTCATACTATAGACACGTAAAATGTACCGATTGACATTGAGCATTTGATCCCGACCTACTAACATCGTTTCATCTTGAATTATCCCTCAGTCTAACCATTTAATCAAATCTCATTATCTGATTAAATTCATCAATATTTCTCCCTTAATTAAATAAACCAGTTATTTAATTAAGTCTCTCTTTGGTTAATTAAATCAATCAATCCGATCTAATTATCCCTATTTAATTAAATAATCAATTTTATTTAATTAAATCTCTAAAGTCTATCTATTAAATTAAATAAATTAAAACCTTATTTGATTTAATCTAAAATCATCTCTTTTAATTAAATAAATCAAAATCTTTATTTAATTAATCTCTTATCATATTCCTCTCTTATTTGATTTAAATAAATCCATAAATTTGAGTCAAATAGGTCACATCATCTAACCTCCTATTAAATTAATTGGCCCTTGATTAATTTAATCTCTTGTCATGTCCCATCCTCTAGATTTTGCAAGTTGCACATGAAAATTGATTTAATTGATTTATTAAATCCTCTATTTTCCTCAACAAGGCATCTTTTAGAATATTCTCCAAGTTTGAATTCAAAAATTCCAAGTGGACATGTACATCCAACAAAGCAATAACTTCATATTACATGTCCTTTCTCTTGAGCCAAGTGGCATTTATTGCATTTTCTCTTCCCTTTTGCATGTCATTTCAACAAATTTGAAATTCAAAAATAAGCATTTATTGACACAATCCTCAAAACTTGCACATCCTCCATCCACTCATAGATTGACAAGTGGCATCTTGCCATTGGATGAATGTTAGTCCCACATTGCTCAAATTTGGACATTCATCCATCTTGGCATTCTATAAATAAAGAGCTCATATCCTCATTTTATCATCCACAAATTATGCAAAGTTACCATGCTCAAATATCTATCAAATTCCATCCATCAATCTTGAATCTTAGCTAGGTTATGCAGGTTTTTAGCTTGGAGCACTCAATATTCATCAACAAAGTGGATCATTCATCAATCATCATCAACACATATCAATATTGCATCATAGGAATTGGGAAAGGGCCAATTTTCACATCAAATTGGCACCAATTCCCCCATGGGATCATGAGTTTGCAAATTTAAATTAGGATTCAATCTAGTTTGTTATTTTCATTGTGTTTTTCATTGTTTATTTTTCTAATTTGAGTTTTGTAAATGGATTTCATGGGGAATCCTTGTTCTTGCTTCCAAGTCGGAGAACTGGTATTAAAAGAAAATCAGAAGAATGTCCCAAACCCAAGCAACAAAGAAAAAATTGAACCCAATTGGTTGGGACCATTCATCATCATAACAAGTTACAAATCAGGGGCATATCAGTTATCAACACCCAAAGGGGAACCTCTGCAGGAGCCCATGAATAGCTCCCATCTCAAAAAATTTTGTCTAAATCTTTCAAGGTATAGAACCAAAAAATCCAAAAAAATCAAAAAAAAGTCCTGAAAAAATGGTTACTTTGGCGAAAACCTGGCAAATAGGCATCTTGGTGACAATAAAAAAAAAAGCAAAAAATCCGAAAAATCAGAAAAATGATTGAAAATAGTAAAGAAAAAAATCATCCTCTAGTGAAAACCACTTTGATGGCACTTTGGACAAGTACCTTGGTGAAAACCTGGCAAACAGGTGCCTGGTGTAAATAAGCACTTCCATCCATCAAGATCTTTACAGCTTGTTCTGCATCATCCATCCATCACGTTTCCATCATCCATCACATTCAAGTCTCCATCCATCACTCATCCACTCGCATCCGCACCATAGCTTGGTCCTATTTTTGTATCATGATCCCTCCTAGTACTACTCGGCCCATTCTCAAGGTCAGTTTGTCCTGCCTTTATCTGAGTAGTCTATTGCATCATGCTGGGGGCATGTTCTCATTAGATCGGATTCGTGTATATTCTTAAAATCCTCAAATCAGAAAATCCAAAAACATTAGAAAATTAGAAAATCCAAAAATATCAAAAAATCATCAAAATCCCAAAACATGTCAAAAAGTTAGTGAAAAAATCAAAAAACAAAGTCGTCTTGTCGAACTACATCGTCTCTGAGCTTGAACGTAGGCAAGGTTGATCTTTGATCATCCCCCAAGACACTTAGGTCAGTCCTTTAGGAGTCTGTCATAATAAATTGACATTTTATCATGTATATCATCATCTATAAATTAGTCAACTCGTCAGTCGAACTACGTGGTCTTTGCGTGTATAACGTAGGCAAGGATAATTTGTTGATCAGCCCCTGAGGCCCCTAGGATAGGTCTTTAGGTTAGTCTCTTGGTCAAAATCTCAGAAAATCCCAAAACATTCAAAAAATTAAAAATCAAAACATTTGCAAAATCTCAAAAATACCAAAAAAAGAGCCTCAAAACATTGCAAAAGATCAAAAACATCCAAATATTTGAAAAAAATCCATCCATCTCATCTCGCCTACACCCGCAATAACATCACTCATAATAAATGATCATCATCCTCAATCTTTGGTAAGACAATCATAAACAAGTCTAGCAGGTTGAAAGTGAAAGCTCAAAATCGTCAAGTCTTAGGTATAAGTCAGTATGTAAACAAGTTGGTCAACTCTTTGTATCGGTAACTCATCATCCAATTGGTCCCATATCAATCATTTAAAAGAATGCTTTGGATAAAATGAAATGACGTGCCGCCATCCACTAACATGTCCTAGGATGAATCCTTCCTACAATGGGCATTATCTTTTGGCAATAGTTTCGGTTCTTATCCTTAAAGACACATCCTCTTTTCGTTAGCGATATTGAAGAACATCAGCTTGTTTGTTTACTTTGTCTTTATCTTTTGACTTATCTTATTGCGTTCATTCCAAGGACTTCTCGATGATATCCCAACAGAGGATTTAGAGAAATAGGAATGGGGCAACAATCATTATCTTTTGTCTGTTGTGCTTGTTGGATGTTCTTGTAATATAACCTTGGCGAATACTTGCTTTGTTAGGTACATATGGAGGAAGTTTTGGGTAGCTTGTTGACTATTGCATTGATAGGTTATACCTGTCCATGTTTTGGTTCGAGGTGTTTGAAATTTCTAAAGTGCATCCTAGCCTGGTTTCCGTATGTTAGGTGTGAACAAAGACACTCCTATCTGTTTGTCAAGTCAAAGTCCATCACACTAGGTACCACACCATCCTGGTTTGCTATACCTTGATGCATCGTACCATGTGTGTCATCAAAAATAAGGAAATTGGCCCTTTGAAAATCCCAATTCCTTGGCAAGTAATCATCATCATCATCATTTGCATTTTCATCATTTTATGTCTTGTTGAAATGACTTCTTCTCTTCTTGCTCATCGCACTAACAAGGTACTATGACAATTGTCCATCACCATCATCATCATCATCGATCCTGCATCCACAAATCATTAACATATTGCATCAACATATCATATAGGGAACATATGCATTGCATTTCCACCATATTATAAAAGTGCATCCATTTCTTGCATCACATTACATCTATCACATAAATCATCGCATAACATTCATTTGCATAAACATTTCATAACCATTTCACCATTATCACATACTACATAATCATACACAATAGGTATATAAGCATTATAAATAATTCATTTGCATACATACTTGCATAACATTATACGGTCATCTCACACATTACATTCATTTGACATAGAACATCATCATCATTGCATATAGTACATCACATTAAAATGCATCACGTACATTACATTATCATTTAATATGATTAGGATAATAATATTTGTTATTTTAAGCATCTTAAAACCATCTCATTTACATTATATCACATAACACACGACCATTGCATTAATCATCCACATCATCTCATAAACAACATCATAATCATTCATTGCATAAATCATTCCACATCATTATAAGCACAAATAGGAATATCAAAATTCATTACATGCAAAGCATACATCTATCCATAACCATTTCATATATAAGCAGGATTCATATCATTTCGTGTATACCACATAAATCATTCCCATATCATTTTGCATATCGCACATTACATAACATATCATTTCACATCATTACACATCACATAAATACATTTGCATATCATAAGTTAACATAATATAGATCTGATAGTCATAATCATAATGCATATATCATCAAAAATAAATGCATCCATAAAAGCATCAGATAACATCATTGCACAACATATAGAAATAAAATCATCCATATATAAATAAATGGCACCACATCACATCATATCAAAATCATCATCGACTCATCTCATATATCATCAATAATGTAACTGTCATAGTACAAAAAAAAATCGGATCACTGTACATGTATGTTAATTAGTACAAAAAGGCCCATCGGGCTATAAAAAATGAGCCCATGAGGCACAAAAAGTATCATCTCGATCAAGGTCTATCCCCATGTATGCTGCCCTTTCCCCTGTCACCGTGACCCTCTGCTGGTCTGTAGCTGGTCTGCTGTGAGTACTCTAGGACCCATCCTCCTCTGGGTATGGCCTCATGATAGTGCCTCCGATAATACTCGACCTCTCAGATGACATCCCTGTAAGATCGAACAGACACTGTACCCTGGGAAGAGGAGGCTGCCATACTCTCTAACTGCTATCTCTAACCTAGCTCTGTGGCCGCCTGTAACTCTACAGCCTGTCTCTACTAAATGGTCTGATCCCTCTCGGCCCTGAGTTGCTCTCTCTTAGCCCTAGCTTGATCTCTCTTGACTGTCACGACTTGGACTTGAGCCTGTAGCTGTGTAATCAACGCATCCCGAGGATCCACTTGTGCTCGAGGAGGCTGTACCTGAGGCTGATCCTCAACTTGTGGTGGTACACCTGGTGGCACCTACTGTTGATCTGACATCAGTACATCTCCCTACCCTAGCTGAACTGGGGGCCTGACAGGTTGGTCCTGTCGTACATCACCCCTCCATCCTCGTCCTCCCCCTCTGCCTCTCACTCTTCGCTGATTGGGGACTACTCCTGCAATAGTCAATCGTAGGGGAGGTCGGAACCAATCCCTATATGCCTGTGTCATGCCTGGATCTGCAGGTCCTTGATCATAAGCCCACAACCAAGTTACTAACTACCTGAAACTGTTGAGGACCTCTAAGGCTAGAATATATCGCCCCCATGAAACCTGTGTCATGGTGTAGGTGAAGACAACTACATAGTCATCATCAGGGCGATCCTGGGGCTCACCGAACTGACGCTGCATGCACCCGGGTAGGTACCTCCCGATCATCGTGTGCTCCCGCCCCTGCATATAGCAGTCTTGGTGAGCAAAGAACAACTGCTCAACATTGTCGACCCATCTGGGCTGACCAAGGTATGGTTGCCATGTGAACACTTGTATCTCGTCGAGGACCCTCCTCCAGTACGAGATCCCGTGCTCACTTGTGTGTGAAGGACACACCACCTCTGTAGCGCCACACGAGGGGTTCGTCTGGCATCATCGAAATAGTAACAATCTGCAGTCGAAGCACATCAATGTGCTCCTATGCCCAAACATGAAGAAGGGTCACCCCTGCTGCTGGGTGCTTTGCCATCCATGTACACGTACTCGTGCAGATCTTTGTATAAAGATGCAAGAAGCACTGACCCCCAAGCAAAAAGGACTAGTCTGTCTCGAACCATACGCTCCTAGCAATATCCCCAGCCGAGACTGAAGTATCGGCCTCATTTGTCAGGGGCAATAAAACCTGAAATGACTGCTACAACAACTAGGAGGAAGGGAGGTGCAAGGATCGTGTGCCACTCGAGCTCGATCTACCCTCGCAAAAAATGATGTCCTTTGTGGCGAGGACTTTGTGGCAAGCATCGTGCCCCTCGTCCATGTCAAAAATCACTCGCCAACCATGAATTGACAATCTCAAAATACACCAAATGTCCTCTAAGGTGACAATGGCCTCGCTAGTGGGAAGATGAAATGAAGAGGTCTCGTTGTGCCATATCTCAGCCAGCACTGACATCATCCCTAAGTGAGTGCGAATGGGTGCTGTGTAAGCAATATACCATAACCCCGTGACCTAGAGTCAATCCTGATCCCTATCGCTCAAGTCCTGCAAATAGCTGAACAAGTCCCGTGACCTGTGCTCTTAAGAGTAGAGCTCCCTCCTTGTGTCCTGCATCAAGGAAGGTCACCATGTTAATTTTTTTAAAAATTTCTTCACCAAGCGTTCAAAAAACCTCTCTAGCGGTGCAATCTGTGAAGGCGTCGCAGTTTGATTTCTAATAAAACTCCGATGCTAGGGCATAAGAGACCAAAATGGCACCATCACGGTGCACTTTTTCTTCTAGCAACGCACTTTGAGCAAATGAAGGACCGTCGCGTCGCAGTTTGCAAACCACCCTTCCAGCCCTGAGCTCAGCGTCGCAGTTTGGAGTCTATTTTCAAACTCCAAATTGCACCGCTGTGGCGCTATATGACACCGAGTGGCGCAGTTTGATTTTTGAGCGGTGCTATATAGCGCCACTGCAAAATGACCGACTTTGAATGCATTAAATGAAGGCTAAAAATGAAAAACGAAGCTCAAGTAAGGGTCACTTACCGGTGCCCCGATGCTAGGTGGCCAATGGTACGTCCAAACTCAATCAGAAATGTGTAGAGGAAGCTGTTGTTGCACCATATCGTCAAGAGGTCAGAGCTCAAATCTCAAGGTTACTAATGGGATGTGTGAAAATGACTTGAAAGTGACCCCTCGGGCCCCTTTTAAGCTAAAAAATTAGGGTTTCTTCACCCTAATTGGCTATCTTGCTAGGGTTTTGGACCCGTGAATCTGTTCTTGTCTAGTTGAGGCCTATTTTACATTGTTTTATTGCATTTAGACATGTTTTTGGCCTCCTGGAGCCTTTTTGGACTTGCCGGGCACCTTGTTCTCTTTTTTCACGAGATCCCCCAAAAATTGAAATTTTCATCCAATCTCTCGAGGGGGCATTATATTGGCATGTTTTCTCTCGCCAGGTAGTAGTGGGGCAAGATTTTAAATAACATAAATTTTTGGCTTTTATCGAGATTGTTTATTCTTTGAACCGACGCAACAAGTGCATTGCTTCAAAGAGGGGCAAAATGTAGACACGTAAAATATACCGATTGACATTGTGCATCTGATCCCAACCTACTAACATCGTTTCATCCTGAATTATCCCTCGGTCTAACCATTTAATCAAATCTCATTATCTGATTAAATTCATCAATATTTCTCCCTTAATTAAATAAACCAATTATTTAATTAAGTCTCTCTCTTTGGTTAATTAAATCAATCAATCTGATCTAATTATCCCTATTTAATTAAATAGTCAATTTTATTTAATTAAATCTCTAAAGTCTATCTATTAAATTAAATAAATTAAAACCTTATTTGATTTAATCTTACATAATCTCTTTTAATTAAATAAATCAAAATCTTTATTTAATTAATCTCTTATCATATTCCTCTCTTATTTGATTTAAATAAATCCATAAATTTGAGTCAAATAGGTCACATCATCTAACCTATTATTAAATTAATTGTCCCTTAATTAATTTAATCTCTTGTGATGTCCCATCCTCTAGATTTTGCAAGTTGCACATGAAAATAGATTTAATTGATTTATTAAATCCTCTATTTTCCTCAACAAGGCATCTTTTGGAATATTCTCCAAGTTTGAATTCAAAAATTCCAAGTGGACATTTACATCCAACAAGGCAATAACTTCATATTACATGTCCTTTGTCTTGAGCCAAGTGGCATTTATTGCATTTTCTCTTCCCTCTTGCATGTCATTTCAACAAATTTGAAATTCAAAAATAAGCATTTATTGGCACAATCCTCAAAACTTGCACATCCACTCATAGATTGACAAGTGGCATCTTGCCATTGGATGAATGTTAGTCCCACATTGCTCAAATTTGGACATTCATCCATCTTGGCATTCTATAAATAAAGAGCTCATATCCTCATTTTATCATCCACAAATTATGCAAAGTTACCATGCTCAAATATCTATCAAATTCCATTCATCAATCTTGAATCTTAGCTAGGTTATGCAGGTTTTTAGCTTGGAGCACTCAATATTCATTAACAAAGTGGATCATTCATCAATCATCATCAACACATATCAATCTTGCATCATAGGAATTGGGAAATGGCCAATTTTCACATCAAATTGGCCCCAATTCCCCCATGGGATCATGAGTTTGCAAATTTAAATTAGGATTCAATCTAGTTTGTTATTTTCATTGTGTTCTTTATTGTTTATTTTCCTAATTTGAGTTTTGTAAATGGATTTCATGGGGAATCCTTGTTCTTGCTTGTAATCTCTAACTTAATGTATTTGTTCTCATTGTTATGCAGGTATTAGGATTGGGGTTCACACACATACCACACTCAGCTTCCTATTCCTACCCTTACTCTTCACAATATGCTCTTTAAATGATATTCATTTTCACACACCACTCCACAAAAACCTTCATATTTAGGTCTAAATATGTTTTCTTTAACTTCACTCCCTACATTCAATACACTTTTCCAATCTGTATTGAATTTGATTTTATATCAATCTCAATTATCAAATAGTGCAACACTTGATAAAGGATACAACCATTTGAATAGTCATGTCTTTCACTAACAAATCTGCCTTGACTCAATCTCTTAATCTATTGTGTATATGAACTTGTTTATTTCCTATTACTCATTGAATTGTTGCTCCACTATTCCATGTTTTATCTTCTCATAATTTATTCATATCATTTATATCTCCACATTCCATTCCACACTCTTCTCTATACACACCCTATTGTTCTAATTTTACACAACCATACTCACTCTCTTTTATTCTCACACATATTCACAATCATTTTCTCACATCTCAAAACTCAAAAATATATGTTATTGTGTTGCCTCTTCCTCTTCCTTTCCTTATACTCAAAAAATATTTCATTCAATTCATGTCTTCAAATGAACTTCTATCTTCTTATTTTTACATGTCTTTAAATGAGGGTAAAGGACATACCCTTTTGCAAAGATCACCACTTTTTAGAATAGATACATCTCTTCAAAAGAAATTGCTGCTCTCTAAGAGAATCACATACTTTTGCAAATAACAATTGCTGCCTTAACAAATGACTTTGTCTTCTAGCAATTTGTCTCATATGGTTTTGTCTTATTCACTTTGTCTTTTAGTGATTTTGTCTTTTTCTGATTTTGTCTTTATGTGACTATTTGTCTTTTTATTAAAAATATGAATCATTGTTTTTCACTTTTAATTTCTCACTTCTATCAACACTTAATCACTACTTTAACTTTTATTTGTTTTGTTGTTTATTACCCAACTTTAATTGTTGCTATCTTAGAATGATTGTTGTTTCATGTTTGAGACTTCACCTTCAGATTTGCATCCTAATTTTGTTCATGTCTAAATCTACTTATTCATTCTTTACAAATCTGCTCATAAGTTCTTCAAACGTCTGCTCATAAACTCTTCCATATGTCTTCTTGAAGATCTATCATACATCTCTAAATCTATTGCTATCAACCTGCTACACATGGATAATAGTCTTGCCAATAATCTTATCCATTTCTTTTTACATCAATGACAACATTTGTCCTCTCATATTTGACATCAATGACAACATTTCCAACATAAATTTCCTTTGTGCATTCCACTCTTAGCAAAAAATTACTTTACTACATTATGTGCTTTGTTTCTTTCCCTATATGCAACATTAGAACCTTAGTTTCTTAAATAATCTATGGCCACACATATAGTACCAATGTTGTGCCAATAATATATCCTTGGATTGACAGTTAAATGGAGTGTCATCACAAAACAAAAGACTGCTTGATTAGTAGATAATTTATTCGTCGAGTTGTCTGTGAGCTACCGTTGTACCAAGTTTAATTGTAGATTGATTTTGCTTGTTAAAATATAATTGACTTGGGTTAAGTCTACCCCTACAAATTTGATCTAGAGTGATAAATAATAAGTTAATGATAAATAAATATTTGAAAATCAATAACAATAAAAATTAAGATATGAGATATAACAAATTGAATTCATATAACAATATGCCTCTTATAAACTAATTATTATATTTACAACACTCTAATCAAAATAAACTTAAAACATAAAAATATATAAATATACAATTTTCATGATTAAAAAAACAATATTGAAAAAAAATCATTTATAAAAATATGAACATTAAAATTTAGAGAACTACAATATCCATGCTTCCATTTACACTTGAACCTTTCCAACCTCAAATATTAAAGAGTTGCAATTGCATTTTGACTAAAATAATAATTATTAGACAAAAACTACCTTAAAAACAAAACAAATTTTTTAAAAATTGTATGTATTAAAAGATGAAAAAAGAGACAAAAACTTCATAGTTTAAAGGGAACCAACAAAAAGATCACGAAAACAAAAATCCTATTTGAATTGTTGAAAACCATAAAAAAACAGGTCCGCAAAGATAAAAGCAAATAGACAATCATATGCTAAAAAATACAAAACGTTGCGTACTTCGTACTTAGCCGTCAATACTATTTATGGAAAGTTTTTTCACAGCTTAAACATTCTACAACTGGAATTTCTTTTTTATGTTCTTTTGCTCAGTGGAACTCTGCACAATTCCTTATTGTTTTATTTTGTTTCACAGGTTACAAATGCGATCGATAATTTTATCGATTTAATGATTTAGAATGGTGAGGGTCTCATTTAAGATTGCCAAGACAGGGATCAAGTACAGTCCTCCTTCAATTAAAAAAAGGCCCCTTCCGAGCAGAAGTCCCTCTTCATTGGATAATGCGGAGAAACCTCCTGAAGTAAATCCACATAAGAGGAGAAGAGCTGAGGTAAGATTTTTTTATATGCTTGCGTGACTTGCTGCAATTTTGAACTGGGAAAGAAAGCAGGTAAAGTGGGTTTCTGAGAATTTATGGGTTTGATCATTGTAATTAGCTAATGTTGGGTAACTTGTTAGTTGTGGAAACTTTAGAAAATGTCTGCAAATCTGCAAGTTTAACTGTAGTTAGCCTATACCGGGCCAATTTTGGGCTTTGAAAATCTAGGGCATTTTTTCGCAATATGGGGGCTTACTGGATGGTCCCATGGGGAGCTTGGGCTTCTATTTTTATGGATCAAGCAGTCCCATGAAGCAAAAAAATATGCTACAAGATTAATTGGAATCTTTTCCCGGAAAATAGCAGCCCCTACTTTTAGCACTTCAAATTTCAGGGGTGAAATTGAGGTGGGGCTAGAAATTGCCCCTGCAGCTTAGGGATTTTTTCTACCACTTGTCTATCACTTAAAATTTTAAATTCCTAAAAAAAAAATGGGAGAATTTTTTTAATTATTTATTAATTTGTATCAAAGTACTCCAATTCGTTCCTTAAATTTTGAAGCTCAAGCTCTTAAGCTGAATTGCAAAATTGAATTCATGGGACGAACAGCTTTAAAATATTCCTAAAAAATCTTAGCAGCACCCACTGAAATTTTTTAGGAAGCCCCCCTCCACGGGACCTTTACCCTTAGTTGCATTAATTAGTTACCATTTACAAAATACCACACAGAAAGATTGCCTCAATAAAATATTCATAAATAAAAAATACAAGATATTCATCATACAAAATGTTATTGTTAAGGTATTTATAAAGATTATCGATTTCTAAATATTCTTCTTCATAAATATTAAGGTAATTTTTATTAGATTTCGTATCTGGCTAATCTTCATAAATTCTATATACAGAGTATGATGACCAACATTTTTATTTGGAAAATAAATAATTTCTCATGTAAATCGGAGAAGGAAAGGGATAACATTCAGACATCGACAAATGCTTCTGCTCTCCACTTCCATCCGCGTGCCCACCCCTCTTATTATGCCAAACAACGAGACATCGAATCTGATGGATAACATTTTTTCCCAAAGGAAAAAATATGCAAGTTAAATAAATATTATTTGCAATCTAAAAATAATTTAAAAATGCTGTTCTTATCTTCGTGGGTTTGTGCGGATTCATCGATGTTCACCCAGGTTTTGTTTGGGTTCTCCTAGATTTGTTTGAAACAAACTTGTAGATTGTTTGCCACCCCTAGACGAAATCCCTTGCCTCAGCAAATTGGAATCCGAACTGGACCTGGATTTGGGGTCTCTATTGAACGAACTGGTAACATAGCTTCCACACACTCCATTGGATGTTAATGACAATTGTGGTCAACAACTCTCGCATCTTCAAAAGTCTCAAAGCAATTGTGGATGATGTGAATTGAGCCTCAACAACCTAATGCAGTGTAAAACAAAAGTTAATAACAAATTAAAATTTAAAAAAGTAAATATGTCATATAAATTAAATTTAAATGAACATTGGAATTTCATTAGTTTATGTTTAACAATTTCAAATTGGACAAAGTATTGAAGATGTCTTGTGACATATAATTGCGAACATTTGAATCTCCTGACCCTTGCTGTACATTTTTTTTATCCACTCTATGTGAGTGCCAATCTTTTGCATCACCAAGTTGAGGGAGTGGATGTTACATGGTGTCCGAAAAATGTGCTCATATCTTTCCTTAACCAAAACACCTACTAGCTTGCAATATTTTGCATTGTCCATTATGACTTCGACAATGTTCTCAACATCCGTCATCTCTATGGACTTAATGAGGATTTTTGAAATGAAGTTTACTCCTTCACTTGCCCCTTACAATTAATTGCTTAAAAAAAACATTGCTCCTTTAAGGGACATTACAATGACATTTACTAAAGGCTGGTTTATACAATATTTTCATCCATAAAAAATGGACACTCCTAATCCAACCCATGAATCCTTGATTGGTTTTAATGATGTCTCTACAATTTTTTTTGCCAATAAGGCTGGTGCATGCTGTCTCATATCTAGGACCTTTGCAACCAAAGGGTGTTTGACTGATTGTTGTCACCATTTCTTACCAATATGGTGTTTTCATTAGCTTGGAAGTAAGAACATTGTTCCATGTACTCTCTCACTTCATAGTATCATCTTGTTTTTGTTCTCTAATATACACCATAATTTATTCCTTTGGCAACCTCTTCTTGTTCACTCCTTGACAAACTTTAATTCCATAGTAGGGCATAGCACACAGGCAAGCTTCGTTGACTATACAATTTCTTATACTCAATCCTGCAATGACAACACCAAAGAAACGCTCCACCTCTTGTATATTGTTCGATCATCATAACATATTTACATAGAGGTGATGCTTGATCATATTTTAACTCTCTACCTCCCTTTGGAATCACTAAACTTGAACTAGCAGCCATTCTGAATAGGTTTCTGTTATAAGAAAAACAATAAAAAAGAAAATGTAGCCTTGGAGAACATGCAATTAAAAAACTAAAACCAAAAAAACCAAAAAAATACATATAAACATAATAAAAACAAAAAACAATCTAAAAAAATATTCAAAACTTTTATTTTTTGTAAAAAATCTTGAAAAACTCTTGAAAAACTTGAAAGAATCTCACAAAGTACTTATCTTTATTCGATAAATCTCCTTTGTGTAAGTTAGTTCCCTCTAATAGCACTTAGCAAACATATTTGGCACCTTTGCAATCATCTACCTTTGAAAAAAAACCTAACGAGCATCAAATATGCAAGAATGGCAATTTGGAATGATATTGATTATTTTTGTGCTTTGTGCTTGTAAAATAAATTAATATAGATATCTTAAATACATCTATCTAAAAAACGTTGAGAGATATCAATCTTAAATTATTATTTTTACTTAATAATTATTTTATTTTACTTAAGAACTATTTAAGTATTTTTTAATTTTATTTTACTTTACAACTATTTAAGAATTATTTTATTTTATTTAACTGTTGACTTTATTTTTATTTGAAGAATTGTTTTTATTTACATAACTGTAATTTTATTTTGTTTACTCAATTTTTATTTATTTTTCTTTACACTTATTTAAAATTTTTAATCTATTTTTACGTTGTTCACTTTATTTTTTATTTACTTTATAATTTTTTTTTTTTGATAGGTAAGTTAGAGTATTATATTGATTTGTCAAAAAGATATTACATTTCGTGCCCATGTCTGTGGCGCAGAGGATGATCGCCATTGTTTACCAGAGCTAACTGCCCCCCCAAAAATGACCACGTAGGGTTGATACTGCATCCTAAAAAATACTAAGCCCGAGCCATTATATACTGCCAAACATAGCATCAAAGAACCTAAACTATGGCCGAAGCCATTATGATCAGACCTACTAGCTTAGAAACCAACCACCTCACTCGACTATAACATTAAAGCAAATACCAAGACCATTTACCAGACATTGTTTTGTGCAAAGACTCTAAAGTCATATTTCTAGGAAGCATTCTGGATCGCCACCAGTCGATATTTCTCTCAGGAAATCCACCCCTGTGGTTGCCAATCTGCGATGCTCTATCAACTCCAAGCCATGAATAACCAGTAGGAAAGGGTAGTATTTAATTGTTTCGTTCGGATCCGCCCCAAGTCGCGTGGGTGGGGGATACCAATTCCCAGGGAAGTCTGTCATGTCCCCATTATCCCAAAATGACATAGAAGTCTGATCCTAATATGCGTTGAAGTGCATGTGGAACACTGTGATCGATTCCCCTCCAACCTAGCTGGGTTTTTGTCCAACTAAGTCCTTCTCTAGGGTTTTCGTCTTGGGAGGATCGCTGGTCTGCTCTCCACGTGCAGACCTGAGCGTCTATTCCAGATTCCATGATGATGAAACAGGGAAGCAAATGATCATATATACCAATTTGACCCGCCACAACAAGGATGTTGGCCCAACAAGAAAAAAATATTAAACGCCAATAAGGAAGTCGGCTAGATGGATTTTTTTAAATTTAAATGTTATTTAACAATAATTTAAATTTATTATTTTATTATTATTATTTTTAATATTACATTATTATTTTTATATTAGCATTTAAAAATGCTTTATTTTTCCCGCCAAATGGAAAGGGCCCCAAATTGGTGTAGAAACCCCTTGTTTCCCCCTGTTGCTGAATCTGATGTTTTTTTGTTTGTTTTGCGTTTTTGAATTTTTTTTTGGGTTTTTGTGCAATAAAGGAAAATTGCGATTTTTGCAAAGAATTGAAATAAGTTCAATAAAAATAATTCAACTCGGAAAACTACAGAATCTATTTCAAATACTGATGCCTGATTGTTATTCAATCTTCTGGAATGATTACAATTACGATCCAAGTACATGCAAATAAAAAGGCAATGATATTTATGAAAACCTGGTTTTTTCCTTGCTGCAATAAATGATTGCTGGTAATGGTACGGCTGCAATAAATTCTTCTCTCTCCCTCCTTTTGATGATCCCGAAAGATGCCAGGAAGATAGACGCCCTAACTGGAGAAGATAGACTGAAGGAAAAGAAGGCGATTTGCTTGCTCTGGAAAGTACGCCTCTTTTTAATGAAGTACGGTCTGGTACAGATTGTACGGCCTGAGTACAACAGCAGCAATAAATAAAAAGGTACGGCCTCCTCTGAAACCTCTGGATCTGAAGAAAATAGGCGCCTTAATTGCAATATGCTTTCCAGATGAAAACCTATGTTGAAACTCTGTAAATAAATAATCTCTGAAGTTCTATGATCTCTTCTGGATGAAGAAACCTCTGTGCTGGCAGTAAATCAGATGTTATTTCACACCCTCTGAATCGCTCTCACTGGAGATGGCTCGTTCCCCAATGCATTCGAGACTGAAACCCTAAGGTTCTGTGCTCAGACCAAACTTGATCAATTTTCAATAATCAATAATCACATGATGGCTCGAATTTCAATGCAAAGCCTATATTCTCCTCAAAAGTGCGAATTCCTTAATAATAGGGATTCATTAAAGAATTCGACTTTTATCATTTAATTCTTTCAATAGTCTTAGCTCAAATATTTAATTATAAATTTAATTGTCAAATGGCCCCTTTCTGATGATGGGCGACCCCTTTAATGAAATCACTCAAGTTATAATAAAATATTATAACTTTATATTATAAACTCCATTTAATTAATATTTAATTAATTCAATTAAATATTAATATCTCTCTCATTATTCACCCGATGCACGAGCCGTCTGAAGCTGATGAACACTGAAGTGATTCCGAACGCTAACAATCCATACTGCTAAAAATAGCAGGGGTCCCACGCTGACTGCCAATAACTGCTAAAAATAGCAACTTATGCAAGAAGTGTCCGAATGAGCCCGAACGAAAGCCAACTGATCAAACACTGACAATCTGAAGCTGAGCCAAGCTCCAACAAGACCCTCAATCCATCCCATCAGCCTACGAGGGTCGCATAATAGGCTAATTCCACTGAACTCTGATGCTCGCAAAATTGGGGATATTACAATTGGGGACATGACAAAGTCACAACCAGAGTCTCCTCCAACCCAACCAACAAGTCCTTTCTAAATAGTCGTTGCAAATGTGAGGTAGTCAGGATGGCAAATGATTCGGCTTTGCCAGAGTGATGTCACTGGGCTAAGAAAGGCCATTTGACACTTATTGCTAAGGAGCTGGACTAGTGTGTCCATACCGCTAGTATCCAAACCCTTCACTGACACCTGCAGTATGAACCTTGCCATAACAAAATTAGGAAAGATTGCTAGATTTAATTCAATCCTGGCGGCGAGAGAATTGAAAAACTATCAGAACGCCAACTCACAATCACTTTGATTAACCGTCCTCCCCACTCGATCATGAGTACTATGAGGAATGTTCCAACCAACACCGTATGCCACAAGGCATGAGGCATGCGTTTATCACCTTGAAAAGACCTTTAGGTTGCATCTCAATAAATCATGATTATCAACGTTGGCAATCAAACCACGTTAATGCCACCTCACCACCCATTATGCCACATCACCCATCAACGCGTTAGCCACTCCACATAAGACATTGTGGAGTGGTGCCCACCCAACTGGTCACTAATTTATAATTATTTATAATTGTATTTTAATTTAGAATTATTTAATGTGATTATATTGTTTAGGAAGAACTATTTTACATTTACAATGATGTGTAAATGATTGTCAAATTTAAGTTTAAAGGTAAGAGTTTTTGTTAACACACTCATGCATTACACTCCACCCCTTGCTATTACTGTAGTTACGCCTCTTGACATAGTGAATAACAACTATTTAGTGTCACATTTTGGGTTGTCAGTCATGTTTTAGGGATTTTCATGTTATTAAAATGAATTTTAAAATGTTTAGAAATCGCTTTTTCTCATAAAAATGTGTATGCATCCATGAGTGTGTCGAGCACATTACAATATGACCAAGGCACATTCTTTTTGCCTTGGATACCCTATGGGTACATCTTGGGAACTAGTGCCTGCCCTTGAATGGGAACTTGTCTTGGATACCCTATGGGTACATCCTGGGAACTAGTGCTTGCCCCAGAATGGGAACTTGCCTTGGATACCCTATGGGTACATCCTAGGAACTAGTGCCTGCCCTTGAATGGGAACTTGTTCGATCTTGCAACGACACCCAAATTACAAGAACCCAGTAATATAATGATTAGTTATAAGATGGAATGGTTACAAGATCCATTTGTATTCTAACTATTTTAGGAACCTTAGTCGATTCTTGATTTGGCAGACCAAATGTAATAGTTTTGTTTTGTTGGGCATGTGGAGCTTGACAAAATCTTTTCAATGTTGCTTGCAAGTGTTGCAAAGTTTGTAAGATGTGTTGATTTACAAATTTAGATTGGGTAGGTTTTGTGGATGACAAAAAATCCACTTTTGGATATGTTTTCAGCCTTGGCATGGGTGCATTCCTATGAATTATCAAGAAGTAGAATATTGTAGCTCTTTCCTCAACTAAAGTAGAATATCAAGGAGTAGTAAAAGTAGCATGTGAGATAGTTTGGCCTAGAATGATGCTTTCAGACATGAAGATGCCACAAATTGAGTCTCCTCTGTGACAATCAAGGGTTTCTCAAAATTGCCAAGAATCTAGTCTTCCATGAGTGTACCAAACATGTGCAAATACATTGTCATTTCATCAGATAATGTAGAAGATGTATCTATTATGTTGCACTATTGTCTAACAAAGGATCGAACTACAAACAATCTTACCAAGTCTTTGGATCCTAACATATTTGTAAAATTTTGGGATAAGCTTGGTGTCGTTAGTAGATTGAACATTAAGGGAGGGTGTAAAAGTATTTATTATTTAGTAATGGTCAAATAGTTATTGGCCGTATGCTTTAATAAAGTCATTCCGACTTTATGATATAATTTATGCATTATTTTCTTTTGTATGTTCTTTTTATTTATCTTGCATTCATAATGTGGTTTGTTATCCTTCTGTGTAAACATATATAAAAAAACTTTTGCTTCTTATTTATTTAATGAATATCTTGATAATCTTTATGTGTTGTATTTCCATAATAATTTTGCACCTTTTTGAAGAATATTTTTGTGTGGTAATACTCCTTGGCTTCTATTATGGTCCTTATTCTTGAAATCATGAATTCTATGCCATTATAAATTTCACCCAAACATAGTCTATCTACATCAGTATACGTAATCATGTTGATCATGGGCATAGTGAAACTCAAAACATATTCCACACGAGCTCACCACTCATCATCTAGGATCAATGCTTTGAATTTTTTGGCTCTCTTTGTATTTCATTGCCTTTATACACTCCAAGAGTCTTGATGATCATAGTGCTCAATGCATCTTGCACCTTCACAAGTTGTCTTAAAACGACCGTGTTTGAGGCAAATCGAGTTTGGGCAACTTAACATGGTGTGAAAAATAAAATGAATTAAAATATTAAAAGGTAGATGACATGTCACAAATAAAAAATAAAAAAATATACTAAAAAGTAAAATTTAAATTACCTTCAACAACCCCAAGTTGGAGAAGGTCCTAAAGATGGCTTGGGACATATGATGATTTGTCACAAAGATTTGAATGTCCTTGGACTCTATGTAGATTTGTTTGACCCATTTGATCTCTATGCCAATCTTTTGCAATATTAAGTTGAGTGAGTGGACAACACGACAACACATGATGTACAAAAAACATGCTTATATGTTTCCTCCACTATTGAACCAATTGCCCTACAATTTTTAGGGTTGTCTATTATGACTTGAACAATATTTTCAAGGCTCACCATCTCAATGGATTGTATGAGGATATTGGTAATGAAAGTTGCATCCTTCACTTGGCCCTCACAATCTATGACCTTCAAAAACATTGCCCCTTTAGGTGATGTTGCAATGTCATTGATTAGTGGTCTATTTTGCAATATTTTCATTCATTAGAAATGGACACACCTATTTGTGGCCATGTATCCTTGATTGTTCTTAGTGATGCCTCTACTAAAGCTTTTTTCTTGGCTTGTAAGGTGGTGCACAACTTTTCATAGCCAAGACTAATGTAATCAATAGGTTCACTGGCAATTATTGTTAGCATATCCCACCAATATGGTTATGTAACAAGCTTGAATGGAAGCCTATTGCTATAAATACGATGGGTAATCCTCTTGTTTGCAACCTTTCTTGCCTCATTCTTGAAGACCTTTTCCAATGGCCATCTTTTATGTGAAAAAAAGAGGAAGCGATGGTGTTCCCTAGGTCACACAAGTCAACCAGTTTGCCCAGGTTGTCTTGGTACCCCAAGTCTCCAAGGTCGTAAGGACCGGTCCCAGGGATGAGCCCATTCCAAGCATGGAGTATTCTCTTCTTGGGAAGATGGTGGCATGAAAGGATGTGGGACACCTGGTTGTGATAAGCCACTAGGAGGTTTCTACAATCCTTTCTTGGAAAGAGGATGTGCTCTTTTCTTTGATCTATTACTTACCGTGTTGGCATCCTCTTGTTCTTTAATATATCCCATTATTTGTTGGTTTGGCAACCTTTTTTTATTCGGCCCTAGATAGATTTTTATTCTTAAGCTGGAAATAGTTCACAAGAGAGTTGTCACTCAACTATAAGAGCTCTTATACTCATTTCCAAATTGGCTATAAAGCCATCAATAGCCCCACGAGCAAGAAATTGTTCAATCATGGTTGTATGTTGCCAAAGAGATGATGCTGCATTAAATTTAAATGAGCTCTTTACATGTGAGGCAATTGAACTAGAACTATCAACCAATTTGTATGAACATAACAAAACAAAAAAAGTACAAATTTACAACTCTTCACACTTCTTTGATTGATCTTCCTCATACAACTCTTTCTCTCCTATTGGTGTAGGCTTTTCTCTACTGTAGCCCTCACCTTCAAAGAAAAATGCTAAAACCTTCAAAAACAACAATGGCAGCTTGGAGCACTTGTGTTTGTGAAATGAGGCAAGTAAAAGAACTCATTAGGGTGAAATTAGGCATTTAAGATACTTTTTGTTTTTTAAAATGTTTAAAAAAAGTGTTATTTTTTAGTTTTGGTTGTCTAGCCCACAGGTCCTCTTGGCTACACTTGGGTTTGGCCTTGGTTTGCCTAGGGTCTGCCCTGAGTACCTTGGGTTGCCTACAAGGAACATGGTTGCCTTGGGCAAATGGAGGGTCATCCCAACCCTTGACCAATATAGTTATGGGGGGTTCTAGAAGAACCCATTAACATACTAATTCCACCAATATAACACCAACTTGGACATCGTCAATATAGTTATGGGGGGTTCTAGAAGAACCCATTAACATACTAATTCCACCAATATAACACCAACTTGGACATCGTTAGTGTTGTGAAGGTGATATTTTTTGCATATGTTAACTTATTGATAGTGTAATGTGTTTCCAATTGTTGAAGCCATTCGTCTAGTGCCTTGGTGTCAACTTTGCCTTGGAACATTGGGATATGGATTTGTACCTTTGATTGGACTTTGGTGTTGAAAAGAATTGGTATTTATAGTGGATCTTGTGGGACCTATTTGAAGCATTAGGTCACATAATTGTGACAAAAGTTCTTTTCTCTAATCTTCCAAAAAGCTTCTTTTATGGGCTTTTGGACTTTTGTAAACTGTATTGTCACATCATTTGACATCTTGATCTTATGTCATTATTTTGTTGGATAATTTGTAATAGAGCTGGGTGGTATGGATTCTTTGCATTATAGTGAGTATTCATGCATGGCTAGGGCCAAAAAGGAGAATTACATGACATATTGTTACAAATTGAGACCCTAGAAAGGAGTGCTTTGATACCAATGGTTTGTGCTGAGCCTAGGATTTTGCACATAGGACAGTTCACAAAGTATTTATTAGAATGGTCTATCTATATAATTTGCACATTATATTGAACATGCAATGGTATTGCAATAACAAATGCATAAGCACCATTACATGTGCAAGGAGAACATTGGGTAACAAGTAAAGCCCTTTATTTATTATGAAGATGGTAATATACACATAAAGAATTCTGAATTTAGAATTTTAGAGAACAAGACAGGTTTTTTTCCCATGGGTAGAATCTAGAGATGGATTGCTTGGCATTTAGAATGTGATATAGCGATCACTTTAGACAAAGGTGCTTTGATGCCAATGATCCATGCCAAGACGAGGAGTTTGTATGAAGAACAATTCATATAATATTTATTTGATTGGTCTATCTAAACAATTTACAAATTATATTTAACATGCAATAGAATTTCAAAAATTAATGTTCAAGCAACATTACATATTCAAGAATTTATAGAATATTTAATAGATGGGTCTATCTAAATAATCTGCATATTATTAACATGTAATGGAATTGCAGAAACCCATGCTTAAGCAACACTACAAATTCAAGGAGAATATAGGATAGCAAGTAAAACTCTTCTAGCATCATGAACATGATATATATTTTTGTACAATGATAGATTTATAGACTAGGATTGTGTTTTATGTTTAGGATGAATCTAGAGATGAATTGCTTGGCATTGAAAATTTGGTACATAGATGGAATTTGCACAACATTTAATCACTTCATGCCCCAATCAAAATTGAGATGTAAGCTATTGGATTTGTAATAAACTACCAGATGGAATAGTTACAACATTTGTTCCTATTCTGACCATTTTAGATATTTTGGCCAATTATTGATTTGGAAGGTAAAGTGTCATATGCCATGTCAATTGTAATGTCCCCTTTTTCATGAGCAATGGAGTTTAGAGGAATTAGCCTATTCCTGATTCTCGTAGGCTAATGGGACTTGATCAAAGGGTTGTTTGGCAGATACCCAGTTGATTGGTTGGCTCATTTCGTGACTTCATGAAGGTTTTCCTATTATCATCATGGATATTTCTATTTATGGAAACCTTTATTTTATATTATAATGTTATATTGCACTTTAAGAGTTGATTAATATTTTGAATTATTATAAAGTGCAATAATAAAATAATATTATATTCCTTCTATAAGCTGACTTGGGAAAGTTCTAGAAGGAGGCCAACCTCTTGAGGAAAAGTATAAATAGACATGAGAAGCTCATTGCCTATCATCTAGATTTGATGTTGTTGTTGATGTTTGATGTTTTTAGTTGTGGAGCCTAGGGTTTCTGCAGTTGTCTTTGGCCATTGAGAACGAAAACTCTCAATTGGTGAGCAATTTTGAGGGTGTGAAATATCACTTGAATTATTGCAGCTGGGAGAAAGTTACTTCAGACTTTCTATTTGAGCTTCATTGTAAAAACTTAGTGGCCTTTGGCCAAGTTTTTGTATGGTTTGATTTGGAGCATTGTTGGAAACATTTTGGAGTTCATAGTCTTCATTGATTTTGCATTGAGGAGGTCGATTGCATTCATTCAGTCATTTCCAGAAGTTCTGATATAATATTTTCAGTCATATAAGTCTGCATATTAGAGCCACGATTTTGCATATCATATTTTGATTTTTGCTTGGATGGCCTCATTCGTGCATTGTTTCTTTGTGGGTATTTGAGCATTCATCTTGGGAGAGCTTGGCAATCGTTTTAGAGTATCTTGGGAGTAGCTATCAGGTTGCTGGTAAATAATTTCAGTGGTCTGATATACTACAGCAAGGGCGCCATCGGCAAGACATTTTTGTTCATATCTCATCATCGAAGCATCCTATGGTTCTGGGCATTGTTGCATTCTAATCCTTTGGTCCTACCGATCATTTCAAGTACCAAGAGGTGGAGTTTAATTGTTGCATTTATTTATAAAGTATTGCCAGGCAAGAATAGGGGCGACACTTCAAGGGAGTCGATTCCTTCATTTGGAGGGGTCTTCATCATCAACAAGTGTTACAATCAAGTCTCCAACTCTTCTACAATTTGTGTACCAGGTCTCTCAAGTCAATTGTTGCATATATAATGCATTTTAGATTCCATACTAAGGCTGCATTTGTACTCAGAAAATTACATAGTTTGCATATGTTGTAATGCCAAGAGTCTTGGCCATTTCATACCAGCATTGTAGTTGACATTATATGTGCAATAAAGGAGATATAAGTCGCTGGTCTGATAGAGTTGTAATTGAATATGTTTTTATCATTCATGATCAGCTTATTAGTTTGCATGCCAATTGTTTGACAAAATGTCAATTGGCTGTAGGTTTTCTTTTGGCATAAATAATGAGTATAAGTGTTTGTATTAATGCCACTTGGCTGTAAGTACATAGATGTCATCTTAGATTGCATCCAAAGTGTTTGTCATAATTTCTAGTTGCTGTAGCTGCGTATTGCAAGTAGTTTCAGTCATCTGTATGCATCAAAGTACCTTAAAACAATTGCGTTTCATCTTAGAAACATTCATAGTTGTCATTAGCAATCATTGATACCATTGGAAACATTCAAAGAAACATCATTGGCAACAAGAAAGTCAAAATAAATCAATCTGAAGTTGTTATCAGCCTATATCAGCTTGCACACCAACTGTTTGACAAAATTCCAAAGGGCAGCAAAGAAGAGTTTTTGATTCAGCTTGGGCTAGGCTCATTACATCAATGCATTTATGTTGATCTTGACAAGATGATGTGCATTTTGTAGTATTTCTTCCGAGAGTTGCAAAGTTGGCAAGCCATAAAGTGGAAATGGAAACACCTTGTGTAGCTTGTAAGGGCTTCACTAGCAAGTGTGAGTCCAACCTTGGTGTGCTTGTGTCAATTAGGATGTTTCCTTGGTAGCCTATCAACACCAAGTTGGTTTTCTATGGAAAGTATTTTTTGCTAAATGTTGGTGTCACCATTGTCTATGATGACTATCGACAACATCAAAATACATAAGGTGATAGCATTTCCAATCTTAATTCTTTTTAAGAGTGTCTTGCAGAACTTTATTTCAGTTCCTTCTCTAGTATGGATATGATAGAGTTAACACTATTTGTATAGGGACTTGGAAGGTTCCTTAACCACCTCCATTCATTATCTTAACAAAAGGTGCTTGAATCTTCACCTTTGGGAGGTTGTCACTTTTAGACATTGAGCCTGATCTCCCTTTAGCTCATTCTAGACGATCAAGGGTCACTTGAACTTTAGATGTTGAATTTCAAACACAAATGGAGATAGAGTAGGGAGATATTGACCTCCCTCTTGATGTGTTGCAAGTAAGGCTCATTGGTCCTCTTATTCTTCTACCAAATATGGTAGGCGAGATACTCCTCGACATCGAGGGTCATTTAGTTTTCATTGCTCAAAATCTAGGTTATAAGCATATGTTTGTTGGAAATGTTGTCATTGATGTCAAAGCGAATGAACGAGATTATTGTCATTGGTGTCAAAGCGAATGGACGAGTTTGTCATGGATGTCAAATGAGATCTATGTCAAAGGAAAATTAAGGAGTCAAAAGGAGAGATCAGATATGAATGAAGATAAAGATAAGACTAGGACAAGATTTGTGAATGGTCAAGGCAACATTGTATTTTGTAGATGAAGCTATTGCCAGCAACATTGATGGCAATCTCATTAAGGTGGTCTCAAGTGCTATAATAGGTAAATATATTGATAGTTGTTTGAGGCCACTAATCGATTACATGGCAGCGCTTACATTTACTTTATATTCCTTGAAGAATGCTGGTTGAACTTGCTCATGTTTATGCAAGATAAAGTCAACTTAATATATCCATAAGTGGCTGACCTTACTCATGAGGTTTATATATAAACAACAAAGGTTTTAGATTTTATGGGAGAATTAAAAGCATGTCATTGGCCGACCTCATGTTTGGCACCCAAGATAAGGCATTTTAAAATGCTGGCTGACCATCATTTTATATATGTCACAAGACTTATATATATAGAGATAGAATGGTGCCCAAGTAACAAGAACAAGTTCCGACTTAAATTGCCATATCTTATTGAGAACAAAGATTGATTAATGAAGGGTAGTGAATGATAATGAGCAGTGATTGAAAGTAAATGAACAGCAATTAACATGTTATAAATGATAGCCGACCCATGCTAGCCGACCATAACTTGGCGCCTATGTAAAAGGCAAATATTAATTGCCCATGTTAAGCTATTAATTTGTTAAAAAAGGCAGCAATTAAATATAAGATAAGGGTAGCGATTTTCATTTTAAGAGAGCAATCATTAAGTTTAGAAGGCTGTGCTTGATTAGAGTGAAGAGAAGATTTGGGAATTAGTTTTAATAAAAGGACATATCCTTTTAGAAGGATATCTCTCTTCTAAAAAGATGCATCCTTTCATATGAAGGTAAAGATATAAAAGGAAATCAGATTGTAAAAGAGAATCAATAATAAAAGGTGCAGAAAAGTAAGTAATGAGAAATAAGTGAATAAGAGTAGATACAAGCAGATCTAGAGAAGGAAATATGAGGAGCAGAACAGATCTATGTTAAAATATATAAAGAGTGTTAATATTGTTAAGGGAGAAATTTATGATGCACATTTTTGGGGCAGATTTGTAAGTGACATTAGAGTAGACCTTATGGCAGAATTATAAAGGAAAGTATTGCATTATTTGAGAGAAAATTTGTGAAGGAAAGTTGTTGCATCATCATCAAGAAGACTTGTGAAGGAAAGCGATTACATCATCTACAAACCAAGTCGTGAAGGAGAGCACTTGTGTGATAAGCGATAGATCATCCACAAGCATAGGTGTGAAAGAAAGTGCATTTATAATCAAATCTTTGTGAAGACAATATCATCCTTTGAAGAATTTGGAGGTTAGTGCCTATCAAAATAAGAGATTGGTGTCTCTTGCTGAGTTGGTGCTCAGTTGTGGGGATTGGTGTCTCTAGTGGGTTGATGCCTACAAATTCTACAAGCGGGGATTGGTGTCTCTAGTGGGTTGGTGCTCACATATTCTACAAGTGGGGATTGGTGTCTCTAGTAGGTTGGTGCGTACAAAAGAATATTTGTAAGAGAAGTAGGTTGGTGCCTAGAAAAGAAGGTTTATTAGAAAAGTAATATTTTGCCATGGTTTTCTCTTGAAAGGGTTTCCACGTAAATCGTGTGTTCGTCCTGTGTTGCATAATTGTGTTCTCCCGCAGCTTTGATTGTCTTCATTAAAAATGCTCTTGCGGATCTGTGGAATCAATGAGAAAGTGACAGATGTCACCCTTTTAGCAGTTTCGCGCTTTGATTTATTCCTAATAAAATATTCCTTGTGGAACTGCAAAATCAAAATGCAAAGGAACAAAGAATGTTGAGGGCGGGAACAAAAAACAGATTCGGACTCTTGGACCTTGAGTCCAAATATCCAAAAAAAGTTTGAAGTTTCAAAGAAGAAGGTTGGGGCCGGAGATAGAAACAGACTCGGACCTTTTGGATCTTAAGACCAAGAGTCTGGTCGAGATCTGAAAGTCCGAAGGGATCAAAAGAAGAAAGGGGACGAAAGTTGGAAATGAAAAAGGAATACAAACATTTAGACTAAATGTACAAATGTTTGATCGAGTACCGAAAGTTCGACGGAACAAGAAGGCAAATCGAAAACTTGAGAAGAAAACAGACTTTTGGGTTTTCGTCCAAAAATCTGTTTAGGACCTGGAAGTCTGAAAGGACAAAATTGAAAAAAATAAAAGAGGAAGAAAGGAAATTGGGGAAATGAAACAGATTTGGGATTTAGACCAAAAGTCCGATCGGGTACCAAAAATCCGAAAGGCTTGAAAGAGAATTGACGGGGATTGAGAAAGACTTAGGCTTTGGACCAAAAGTCCGATCAGAGCCCGAAAACCCGAAAGGATTGAAGATAAGAAAGAAGAAGGTGGAATTGGGGAATGGAGACGGACTTGGACCTTAGTCCAATTGTCTGTTCAGGGCTCGAAAGTCCAAAAGGCTTTGGGAAGAAAAAGAAAGGAGAAGGGAAAAGCCATCCTTTGAACATTTTTGCACAATGGGTTTTTTGGTGCAGCTTGACAAGGGGGTAAAGCAACTACCAGAGGCCTTCTTGAGCTTGATAAACCATTTGGGATATCTCAGATCAGTTTTAATGATGGTTTATGCAAGAAAAGAAGGGGTGGAACAAATTGACAACAAGTCTAAATGGGCTCTCTTAGCCCATCAATTTCTTGTATGGGTATCGTTAGATCCTATATTGCCCCCTATACAATGGTAGATGGAGAACTTATTGGTTCTCCAACTTTGGACTTTGATACAAACTAGAGACAACTTTGATCTCCTACTTATGTTTCCGTTAACTCCTTTCACTTGCTCTTTGAGGGATCTTCCTTTTGTGTGGCTATGTTTACTTGAATCATACGGCTTTATTATTTTGGACCTTTCTAGAGATAACCTTTCTTGGATTCACCCCTTCAGTTTGGCTTTTTACTGTTTATGGTAGTTATTTTTTCCACTCTTGGAGTTCCATTATAGATCCAATTTGTTATTGTAACTTGCTGTGCTTTCAATTCTCATTAATCAGCTTTGTTCATTCATGACATTAGTGAGATTGTTTTTTCCGTCTTGTATTTTAATATTTTGTATGAAAGAGAAAATAGTAGTTGTATCAAATGACATTTTCCTTTATTGTGATCACTAATGTTAAGAGGGTACTAAAATTATCTACTTGTGCAGGTTGCTTTGCCAAAGATTAATGCTGATCACACTACACTTTCACTTTTATCAACAACCTGCAAAGGTTCTCCAACAACATCTGGTGGGTTGAGTCATACTCACCCTGTTTAGGTTGCATAATAAATATCATGTCTTGTGCATTATAAGTTGATATTTTAGATGTTTCATTTTGTGCAATAAGTTATTTGTTGATTTAAATGTTCTTCAGCAGAGCACGAGGTTTCTTTTGCTGTCAATCTGTTCCTTGATGGATTTTCTGTTGGAAAGGCCACAGAGGTTTGCAAATAAACAATGGGTGTTATTTTGCAATTGTTATTGTGTAGCTGTATGTGGATGATTTGCAAATGACTGTTTTAGTTGTGAACCTTATTTCTTCTTCTAGTAACATGTTCATGGTTGGTAACATTCTGTCATTTAGCAAGGAAAGCAAGCACCATCAGCTCAAGAGTTAATACGCTCTGCGCACCCATATAACCGTACAAGTGAGACTCTTTTCCAGGTGAGGCTTTTGTCTTTGCGAATGCCAATTTATGATTTTTCTCATTGACTAATTTATTTTCTTTTTTATGCACTGTACAACCTTGATTGGCCTAATGGTGAAAGTATGTATACGTCATAGTGGAGGTCACATGTTGTGCACCTTGTTGAACAAAATAACAAGGAAAATGGGAGAACAATTCCCATGTGTCTCACCTGGTGGTGACATAAAAACACTACATGTTTATGAAACTAACTATATAGTTACCATTAATTAGTAGATATCCAACTATTAGAACACAAGTATATCACTTATCTTCAAGATTCAATACATATAGAAACCCCCAATGTAATTGCAACTGGTAGAGCAACAATCTGCTAGAAAGCCAAACTGTATAGAAGTACCTTTTATAAAACAGTCACAAACTTCTCCCAGTTGTCAAAGCAAATCCTCTTTTTTTTTTCTATTTTTGGGTAGTTCTGAGTTTATGACATAAATTCTATTATAACTGGAGAGGCATGTTAATATGTTTGATCTTAAAAAATTTAATATTAATAAGATTTATATTTTTCGAGGAACCCAGAAAGTCAACTTTCTTTCCCTTATTGAATTTCTTGTGGGTTTATTTCAGTTTTAAGTTTGTGTTTTGTATGAATTCTGCAAATAATTTTCTCAGCTCTTGTGCCATTTTTGGTTATATTTGAACCTGCTTTTTTTTAAATTACTTTTGGATTATGTTTGAAGCTGAGATGAAATGCAAGGATATGTTAACCATAAGACATTTACATGGTATTTACATTATCACTAGTAAAATGAAATCACAGTTGGGGTCTGTCAGGTCCAACTGCTAAACCTTCATCCTTACTAAGCCATTCACACAAGAAAGTTTTGGATGTCATTTTCGAACCTCTCCCATTTTTCTTTCACCCTGTTTTGAGTGAAATCACCTTGTTTCTAAAGGTTTTGAGGTCCAAGTGCTTATATTTTATGTTCTTTGCGAAGCCTTCAGTGTCATCAATCTTCCTTGAATAGGATAATTTTGGCTTTTCGTTTATTTAGAGGATGGTTGTAATTCATTAACCACCCTGTCATTTTGAGATCATTTCAAAGAAGTGTATTGGTTGGGGTAGATGGTAGAGATTATTAGATATTTTATTCCTTGAACTATCTGATAAGCACTGAGGTTCCTTTACTTTATCCTGACAACCAATTGTGGCTTTTCATTTATTTAGAGGATGATTGGCATTCATTAACTGATCTGTGATTGTGAGATCATTTCGAAGAAGTGTATTGATTGGGGAAGAGATTGTTAGATTTTTTATTCCTTAAATTATCGGATAAGCTCTGAGGTTCCTTCTCGTTATCCTGACAACTGATTGTTTGGATAGTATTTTTTTCCAGGTGCCTGTTTTACATTCTCCCCACAGAGCATTTAGTCTTTAAGAAAAGTTCTTCGTTATGCATGTTTTACCTCCTTTTCTGATATGCATGAGTCTAGCTTTTTGGAAGTTTTACAGAACATCAACAATGTCTGCACAATCTTTTTTTGTATCTACCTCAATAACAGGCATTGAGTTGCCTTTTATTCTTGGGTTTGTCTAATAGTTTGTTTCAGAAATTTTGAGGCTTTCCAGCAAAGCTACTCCTGTTTGAATGCTGGAAAATTTACCAAAATCAAAACGTTAAGCTAAATTTGTAATTTCCCCAATTTAGCTCTACACTCTTCATTTAGATTTAGCCTATTTCCGGAAACTCGTAGGCTAAGCTGAAATGAAAATTAGGGTTTCCACTTCTGAGGAGGTTTTGAGGTCTTGCATGCGAGAGTTTTTAACGCATGTCTGGTGAAGCTTTCTAGGTTTTTGGAGAGCTTCGTGATGAGGTAACATGCATGATATGTTATTGACTTGCATTCTCGGCTTTTGGAGGCTTGCACGTTGAAGTTTTCCAGTTTGGATTTTGGATTCCTTCTGGGTTTTCAAAGTGTTTTGCAGTGATGTGACATGCATCTGGAATAGTGGACTTTTTTGAACTTGCTATTTTTAATAAGTTATGACGGTTGCTCGGTTTGTGCTCAAAATGAGTTTGGAACAACTTACTATTTTTAGCAGTATGCTGTTTTTAGCAAGTTCTATTTTTAGTAGTGCTATTTTTAGCAATAGTTCAACAGTTTGGAGCAGTGGCTATTTCTGGTAGGTCAGATTGGGCAGTTGGTCTTTTCAGCATCCTTGGAGCTATTTTTGGTAAAATTGGAGTTTGTGGTGGCGTCCTTTGGAGGAGGTAAAATATTTAAATATTTTATTTGGCTAATGCTTGGATTATTGAAAAATGATAAAATCATATTTTAATGCTTATGTGGGACGCCTAGCTTTGGAGTAATATTTTATAAAGTATTTCCTTAAATACTTGGGATGCCTTCTTGGAGGAATATTGCAATCTTAATAAAGTTCAAAGGTCTTATAAAGTGGACGCCTAGCCTTGAGGAGATAAGTTATTTTATAAAGTATTTCACTTTATCATTATTTGGATGCCACATTATGCTTTATTAATATTTTTGAAAAGTATATTATTTCCTTGAGATGGACGACTTGGAGAAAAGGGAAATGAAATGCAAATTGGAGAATATTGCAAAAAGTGAATTTGAGTTTGAGTTTGGCGTCCATTTGGAGGGAGATTGAATTTGAATTTGGGAGACAAAAAAGCTATAAATATGAGTGTTGGGCTCCTTGTTTGGTATCCATGAAGAAATTATAATGTTATATTACTGATATGATTTCAGAGTTGGCTTCGAGGAATGCATACCTCTTAGTTCTTACAACCTTGGTTTTGTGTTTGAAAGATAGCACCTAGTTGAGTTTCAGAGACTGCTTCTCATTCTGAGAGTGCAGATTGAGCTTCACAATTGGAGATTTTGATGTTTATTTTCAGTTTACAGTTGCTGGTTTTTGTATTGCTGAAAGTGATTTTTGATCATAAGTCATTGTACGAATTTTCTATGGTTCTGGGTATTTGCGACATCTCTTCTACTATCTAGGGCGCCCCTATTTGCAAGTTTTCATAATTTTTAGTGGAGTCTTGGATTTTATATTGCAGGTCGCCCTTCTTGGGAGGCTGTTTTGCCTGACAAAGTTTAAAAATTTCATGGAGGAGTTGTTGCAGCTGTTTCTTAGTCACAACTTGGTCGCCATCTACCTAGGAGTTCATTGCATTTGGTCTCATGTCATTTGGAGTAGTTTTGAGGGAGTTATGAGCATTTTAGTGGTTTTGGGAGTTGTTGGTTTGCATTTTCAGTTTGCTGGTTTAGTATATCAGATTGTATTAGTTGGTATTTTTGGGCTTGTTTTTCATGGTTAGGAGTCCTTTGGAGTTGGAGAGACATTTTATAATATTTGCTACACATTGGACATCTCTAATAATTGGCTCTTGTAGATTATATTTCTCATTGTAATGCTGTTTCAGTAGTACTAATCAGCTCTTTATTATTTCTGCAAATTTATATTGTATTCCCAATTTTAGTGGAAGAAGGCTGGCCTCACCGCCTTATTTACTTTCTTGCAACATATCATTCCCACCATTGGTGGAAGAGACAGGCCTCACTGTCTTGCATATTGTACTGGGGTTGGCTTGCTGCCCTTCTTTACTTTCAATATTCATACTGTTGATCGGCTGAGCCATCACCAATGCATTAGATCCCTAGTGCCATATGTTTTTACCTCACCCACCTCGGGTCTTGAGTGCACATTCTTGGTGTTGGGTTACTTTCAGCATTGTAATCTTTTCAGTTGCTATTGACGATCCTCAGCGCCATATGACAACACCTTTTCCATTTTGGGATTGAGTGTGCATTCTTGGCGTAGGGTTGCTTTCTAGCAGTTGATTTGGATTTGGGCTAACAATAACGGGTGCTTGTTGTATTGAGTTGTTCATTGAAAAATTAAAAAAAATTGGTTGGCTCATTATAGTGGTATTAGAGCCATGATTCTGCCATCCTGTGCCGATCAGTGTTCAGTTGACAAATGAGTGAGAAAGAAATCAGATTCTACACCAGTGGTCAAAATTGAGTTCAGTTTCAGCTTTCAGACATTCTGAAGATGTTGCATTTTCTGTTTAGAAACCGGGAGAAGTCAGATTTGAGTATGGCATCTGAGGAAGGAAAGGTTAGTGTGGCCGCAAGGGATTTCATTGGGTATGCTGAACAGTACAAAAGACAATGTGAACATGAGGCTGCCATACTCCGTGAAGAATATCTGAACATTCAAGATGAGTTTAGGAACAATGTTTCATTTGATTCCTATTTGAATTGTGTGGTGATACTGAAGTCTGAAAAGTTGGCTATGGTCAACTACATCAAGAAAATGATTAAAAGGGAAGCAAAGCATGTCGTGGCGAAAGGTTCAAGGAAGGAAGAACAAGTGCATGTTTGTGGATTGCAGCCCACAAAGGGTGTGTGGAAGAGCCCCACAATACTCCCCTAGACTTGCATGTGACTAAAGATAATGGATATTGGTTGGGAGAAAAGAACATAACAGCAGTCCTGAGTCCCAATGGGGATTCATCCAATGAAGGTCTTGAGAGAAATGACTTCACAGAAGATTTCAGTAGTAATGTTGTGTGGGATGAGTTTACTAAAGAAGAGCAAGTAGAAGGAAATACTGATGGTGTCTTTGAATTAGCCTATGACCATTACTAAAGTGATGATGTTGGTAATGATTCCAACATGTTTATACCACCTCTTGTTGAAGATTTGGTGATTGATAACTTCCCACTTGTTGCTGACCCAACTTCCTAGGAGCTTTCATATGAAGAGTTCATGACAAGTAACCATGAAGATCTCCTTGTTATGCATGGGGCTGCTAATGAGGAAATCAATAATTCACCTACTCATGATAGGTTCATAGAAGATAATGATGGTGAAGTTTTTAAAACAGCAAGCATTGAAGATTCTTCACTTCATTTCGGTGGTGACATTGTTGGTCTTGGGTTTGAACAGCAAACCAAACCATTGGAAATAATTTTTTTTGAAGATATCAGCTTAAGTGATTTGGGAGTTGACCTATTCAAAGAGTCAACACTCCAAAAGATGCACGAAGAACACTTTTCTTGTGATCAAAACAATTAGCCTCTTACCATTTGGGATCCAGGTGTGAAGGCACCTAGTAATGACAAACCGGTGTGGGATGAATTTCCCTTTGATCCGGAT